>CM031918.1:11640825-11672834 GCA_018703695.1 Prunus fruticosa | reverse complement strand
GGACAGGCGTTTCTGAAAGCTCAATATAAATCTGGGTGAAGATTCTGCATTATATTTGTTAACCTATGAATCAAAACAGCATATTTACACAACAATTAACATATAATTGGAAATTAGAAAGAAAAAAAAAAACACCTAATAACTATATAATTTAGGATTGATTATCTAGTACCATCACTTGATAAGATTACTGCATATAAAAAAAAAAAAAAAAAATCTTATTAGAAATATTTAACAACCCAAGTATTCGTAAAAAGAGGCTCTTTAATTTAAAAATGAGGGAGTTTATGAAGTTAAGAAGCAACCGGCAGCCGCTAAAGGATAATTAATTGGTGTCTCACTGATTTAATTTATTAAAATAATAATGGATCATGATCACAATTTGTGAGTCATTACTTAGTTGCATTCATTCAACCTCAAAGTACTTATCTTCCACGATTTCGGTTTTGGCGAAAGAGTCTTGTTCTTCTGAAAATAATGGAATATAAACTGTCCTCCAATTTCAATGTGTGAACCAAAGTCTCTCTTTGCTACATATTCCTCTGTATCTACGAATTACTTGAGAACTCCTCACAAATTCAAAACCAGCAACAAAGCAAAAACCAATTGCGCAATATTGTCACTGCTTTGGTCTGAGCCCAAAATGAGCCTACGCTATGCCAAACTTCCATTTATGACCAATAATGCTTTGAATCATATATTTATAAAGTTTCGTTTTACCTCCAATTTATGTTTCATTTGAACCAAAACAGTGAGCCAATTAAGGCCTAGGTTTAAATCCCATTCTTTTTAAACAGATTTTAGCATTACTAAATGAAGTACATGTTATAACATTAGGATACTAAAATAATACATGTTATAATATAGGTGGAATGATAAATCTGTCACACAAAATTCTCGTTTCTCAAAAATTAATAATGAGAAAAGTGTTTGATGAAATACGAAAGGCCTAAAAGAAAAGGCTAGCAGCGCGTCCATTTGATTAAATTTGGCGCAAGTCCAATACAGCTAAAATTTCTACTTATCTTTATAAAATTCTGTTAATGTTGATCAGTGGTTATCTTAGTAGCTAATTGTTATAAAAAAAATATATAGTTTACTACTTCGTAAAGCCAAATCCAAAAATATATATTATAAATAACGTGTAAATAAATTAGAAGCTTTAAGGTATAATGAAATTGAAGAAAACGAAAATCGCAGGTAAGTAAAAGGAAAATAAATAATATAAGAATCAAGAAGGTGCATTTGGTGCGAGATGAGGCACAACAAAAGGCGCTGTCACTAAAGCCTTTGTAGCCTCAGTTACGGTGAGGTCCTGACGGGTCTCCAGGGCTGGGATACGACCCCCTTGTCCACAAACTAAAAGTCAGCTGACGCAATTAATAAATCCAACGAATATGGGTATACCAAGTCGCAGAAGCAATTCCAAAATAATAATATAAAGTCAGAGAATATATATAAAAGTAGAAAAGGAGATAACTAGTTTATGGTGGTGATGTGGTATGTGATCTGCTGATAGTGTACTGTGTGTGTTTCAAATGTGAAGGAGGAGTGGCCTTTTGTTGCGCGTAGGAAGCCATGTCACCACTACAGGGCGGAAATCACCATTCAGCAGCAGGAATGAAAGCTCAATCAATGTTCATCATACAGAAATAAATAAAATAAAACAACAAAATAAATAAATAAATAAAACGGTTAAATTTTGTTAAGACTTTTAAAATTCCAACAATAATTATAGAGGAGAGGGACGTTGTGGTTCTCCGGAGGGAGATAGATAGAAGCGAAATTATAAACGCTTTATCACCAAACTAAAAATTTTCCAACAAAAAACCAACACCATATTCCTTTCCCTTTTTCCAACAGGCATTACTAAACTTGGTTATAGACCTATAGCAAACTAATGATGATAAGTCTGAGAATCTATGATCATGGGCAAGCAATCAGAACAATATACTTGAATATCTTCCTTGCACAAAGAAGAAAAATTTACAACATCCGTTTCGTAAAACAACTCTCTCACATATAACTTTATGTGCCACTCACATAATATAACACATGTGAGAAAGTTCATTTATAAACAGGCCATAAGGCAAGTCTAATGGTGAGAGGTTTCTTGGCTTTTTCTGAGACTGCTATTGCTAGTTGGATAAATAATTCCCATGTAGATACTGCCTACTAGTGCCTCAATTAGTGGGTCAATTAATTAACAACTGACCTATCCTAATTACATTAGGTAGCCAGCCAAACTCTAAAACTAAGCTCACCAAACTAATTAATGGGGTGAGTGGATCCTAAATGCTGGCCGACTAACTTCATCAACTTGTACAAGTCCAAAGTAAACCACATGTCGAAAATCGTCAAATTTTCAAATTTTGCATCTTTCTCGTTCTAACTTTAATTCAACTGTGACATTTAAAGAAGATTTAAACTCAAAAAAATATAACTCGTCTTGGTGGGTAATTTTTATTTTGAGACATGCGATATTGTATTAAAATAAGGAGGAAATAGAATATATGATTAAAGATATATATATATATATATATTTTGAGACATGTTACAAAGAAGCAACCGAGCTACTAAAAATCTTGAATTGTCACGTGTCTTGTTAGTTAGGGATGAGTTGGCTGTTAATTTCTGTTAACTTAATTCGCTAGTTAGTTAGCTAAAATATATATAAGTCTTGAGCTGTAAGTTCAAGTGATTGACTAATAGAAAAATCAGTTTCACAATATTTCTCTTTCTCTCTCTTTCTGTTTATTCTCTCTCTCGATCTCTATCTCAAAGCTTGATTGAGTTCATCAATGGCTTCCATGAAAAAAGCTTTTCGATTTTTTCCAACAATGAAGTGACAATGTTGGCCTCAAATCCCTTTCGCAATTAAATGTGAAACTTGAGAGAAAACGACCCCACCGAAAATAAAGGGTAAAATATTGCATGTAATTGACAGTGGAAATATGCCCAATACTCGTGTCTCCTCCGAATATCGGGGGAGAGGGGAGTTTTTTTACTTAATCATGTGCAACGTAAGGAAACATCCCTTTTATATATTGATATAAAATAATCATTAAGACGAAGCAATTGACCCTTCACTGTTAGCAAGAAGTCTACCATAATTATCTATTGTAATAAATATCGCACTGGAGAACATGTATTAGGCCAAATTGACCAAGACTGTACTTGCATCCAAGTTCGAATCCCCTCCTTAGATTTGTTAATTTAGGGTTGATTACATTTGATAGAGTTGCTGCATAAAAAAAAAACATTCTTATTTAGAATATATTTAACGACCCCAGTATTGGTAGAAAGCTTGTTGTTTAAAATATGAGGAGTTTAAGAAGCTTAAGAAGCAAAAGGCCGCTGCTAAAAGATAAATTCGTGCTCACTGATTTAATTTGTAAAATAATAATGGAATCGTGATACACAATTTAGTCATCGTCCTAGTTAGTCGTCAACCTCAAAGTATGTATACTTCCAGCGATTTCGGTTTTGGCAAAAGAGTCTTGGTCTTCTGGAAAGAAATCGGAAAATAAGAACCTGCCTCCAATTTTAAGTGTGAAACGAAGTACTTCTTCTTGCCTACATGTTCCTCTATATATAAGATTACTTGAGACTCCCTCACAATTAGGAACACCACCCACAGAGCAAAACCAGTTGCGCAATATTGTCACTGTTAAATATAGAGCCCAAAATGAGCCTACTCAAAAACTTCTCAGTTTTTTCCATCATATGCGTCACCCTTACTTTCCAACATCAACCGATGCAGCACATTCCAATATGCCGAAACAACTGTGGCTTCACAGGTTGGGCAGCGGCCTCACCAGGAGGTGGAAGGCAGCTTGACAGTGGGATCTCGGCCTTTAGATCCGAGCCCAGGCACTACTGGGGCCCGCATTCGGCACGAACGGGATGCAACTTCGATGAGCTGGACGTGGCAGCTGCCCAACAGGTGATTGTGGAGGTGTCCTCCAATGCCAAGGCTATGGCAACCCCCAAATACCCTAGCAGAATATGCACTTAACCAATATAACAACTTCGTTATTTTGATATTTCTCTGGTTGATGGGTTCAATGTCCCAATGGACTTTAGTCCCACGGACAATGGATGCACTACGGGGGATACAATGCACGGCTGGTATTAATGGGCAGTGTCCTAACGAATTGAAGGCTCAAGGAGGCTGCAACAACCCTTGCACTGTGTTGAAAACTGATCAATATTGCTGCAATTCTGGGAGCTGTGGCCTTACAGAGTTCTCTAAGTTTTTCAAGGATGGGTGTACCGGATGCTTATAGTTACCCCAAGGATGACCAAACCAGCACATTTACATGCCCTACTGGGACTAACTATAGGGTTGTGTTCTGCCCATGAAGTAGGTGTTCACTTTCTCTGCTATAGGAGACATAAATCTGCTGGCAATAGCTAGTTGATAATATCGATTGTATGTTTGTGATGCAATAATTAAAAGCTTGAGGGCTTTTGTCACAGCATGTACATGTGGTAGTGTACATGCATTGTGTAACACAATATTAATAATATTAATGTACTCATCCAAGGTACTATAATAAATGGTTCGCTCACGAATCTTAATTCAAGTGGCATGAGATAGATAGCATGATGATAAGAGTAGTTCAAACTCTATTGTTCAAACAAAAAAAAAAAGATATTTGGGGAATGACATTTTTTGGCCACTCGCCCTTGATGATAAGAGTGCACATTTCGGTGGTCATTCTTTAATTTGGGGACCTCCCATTTTGCCTCCAACAACAAATTTCATACATGAGGTTAATTGTAATTGAATTGTAATTACAATAGGATTGGAGAAAACTGATGAGCAGCAGGCTCATTTTCAGGAATTGAATTGTAAAAGATGCTAGATTCATGAGGTTAATTGTATAGACCAAATAAGAACTGTGTCACAAAATTAAATGGCATCCCTTTCTTAGGTCATTTTCTTTGTTTTCTAGTCTATGTCCACTACTGCACATGGAAAGGAAACAGAAATTTATTCTTCACTTTCAGTTTTTTTCCACAAGGAAGAAAAAAAAGCAAGCAAATTAAATCACTGATGTGTAATTTTATTCTACGAAATTAAATCAATGAGACAAGTTTAGCTACATTTGTATAGAGTTACTAATGTCTCTATCCAATAAGACATCAAGCATGAATGTGTCTCTTTGGCCCTATTATTTAAACAAAAATACAAAATACACTATGTGTCTAAAAAAAAAAAGGAAATATATATTGGATTTCCTTGAGTTTTGAAACATCAGTTAATTATGTTAATTCTTGGAAAGACTTCATACACATTTGGGTCTGTTTGGTTCGAGATTTTAGAGTTTGGAAAATACGTTTCAAGATTTAAGATATCATCTTCCCTGTAAGCAAGCATTGATATTTTGTGGGTAGACATACCTTTCACAAAGGCTGGTCCAATTAATTTAGTAGCAGGCTGCCAAAATACATGAAAGACTCATGGGTGGGTCTGTGGCCCCATCCACGCTGAAGAAAAAGTCCTACGCTTTCTGTCCATAGCTTCTCAAGGAGACAGGAATTTTCCACCCTCAAATAATTGTCATTATATACAACAATATCTACCCCTATATTGCTATGACCAACTTTTTCCTTTGAACAATCAACAAGACGACAGCATACGGCACTTAAAAAGATATAGGTAGCCCATAGCTCTTAAAGAAAATCAGTTTGACTTGCTTCCTACCCCTTCCCTTAGCCTTAGGCATCTTTTGGACTAAGAATATTTAAGGGCCTTAAAATCCTTCCTTTTTCTAAGATGTATTTGGTTCTCAAATGAGATTATATTATCGATACTTATGTGATATAAAGACTGAAATTATTTATTATATAATGGAATACTATGAATGATGTCGGTATTAACATTATATAGAGATGATAATTGATCTATTAGCTTTTCTTCTAATTCTAAAAAATTGAAGACTATAGTTTCATCATTAATAGAACCACTATTTTTTTTGCGGTTTGGGTCCAGCAGAACAATTACAATAGAGCAATAAGTCGTATACATAATTTATGTTCAGATTTGTTTTTGGCTTAATGCGCAAAAGTAAACATACAAATTTGTCAGTACGTACTCCAAAGAAAAAACGTATGGACTTGACTAAGAGAGCACAGAGCACAGCCACCAGTCGTATATATTTATCCAATTTGCTATAGAAATCTCAAAGAGCATAAGAGAATTTCTAAGTCAGACTTGCGCCTCATTTATTATTAATTGAATATTATAGTCAAAGTTTACAATACTTGCTGCCCAAATGGTGAAGGGACAATTGCGTTCCAAAAGAATAAAACCAAAATACTCTAAAATTTACAAATAAACCAAAGAAAATAAGGGCTTGTTTAATGACCTTAATTTTAGTTTTTAGTTTTTTTTTTTGGTGGTAAAGTATAGAGGAAAATAAGAGTGAGAATGAGAGTAAGGATGAGATTGAGAGAGATGAGAGCGGAAGATGGGAGGAAGGAGTCACAAAAGTGAAAAAAATTCCAAATAGATTTAAGATTTTAATTTTTGTTTCAGCTTTTGTAACACTTCATGTCCACCTCTAATCTCATTTAAAATAAGTCTTCATTAATTATTACTTGCTATATTCTTACCTTACTACCCTAACACGAAAAATGAAAACTGGAAATTAAAATTAAAATAGTTATAAAACGGGCCATAAGAAGCTCCCTAGAGATCTCAAGCATCTGACACCCTGAATTGCTTTCCATTTATCAGTCTACTTTTCATATATGAATACTTTTACTAGGAATGGCCACTGAAGATATACCTTTTGTGATAGAAGAGCTATACCCATTGAGCTTCAACATTAGCTTCGAAATTTAGGTAACCAAATTTTCACATTGATTAGGTAATATATGTGGATAAGTTGGTTCAATCCTCTTCCTGCAAAACATCATATGAAATAATTATTAGAAAATTGTAATTTACATTGATAGAGTAGATTAAATAAAATCAATGAAATTGAGCAAATAGTTATCTTTGGGATGTACAAGTTGGTCTCTATTGATACTTGAGTAGAATAATAGATTTAGGTTGAAGCGCGTATTAATAGTCTACTTAAGAGTGAGTACCGCTGGATATCGCAAGGTTGTATGGCATCTATTCCTCAGGGATACAACAACCTATGACCCTCATAAACGTACACTCACAATATCCTTGGGTTGGATGAAACAACTAAAATATTCCCCTTGATAAAAGAAAACAAAATTGGAACACAAACTAGAGAAATGTGAAGAGAGAAAACAATGAAGAAATGTGTCAATCTAATATCTCTCCTTATTTTAACACATAGCTAAAATAGTTTATCTATTGGAGATTACCAACTCCAAGTGAACGTTGGGTTTTTAACCAAGCAATTAAACCACATAAAACACGTGCATGTTAAGAACAAAATTTGATCCCAACTAAGCAATTAACTCACGCAATAAAGATTTGAATCAAACCTCCACCAACTGTTGTAAACCAAATACATTCAACTTATTTAAATGATAAAATAAATTGATATAAAAAGTAGCGGTCATAACTCAATTAAAACCAAAGAGGAGATATCAAAACCAACAAAGCTAACAATTAATATAAAAGTATAAGGTTATAGATTTTATAAATATAGAAAATAATCCAAGTTTAAAGAAGTAATCAAACCACTCAAAAATCTGAAATATGAGTTCAACATAAAATAATTAATAAAATAATTTGTATTTTGAATCGACTTACAAAAATTCCAACAATATATGAAGCAAATAACAGGGGTTAAGAAAAAATAAAGCATGAATGATGATCGTAAAAGTTTCACTTTATTTTTTCAATCAGTTTCATTGAATAATCGAAATTAAAGATGGTGCTACTAATAGAAAATAAAAACTGAATTTCATTTCGTTATAATGTTATAGAACAGAGTAGAGTAGGCAGGTACTTTGTTTTACATAATGCACACAATTACATGTGTAATGACAAAGCCCTCAAACTAATTTTATTGCATCACACTTATTCATAGTGTTTATACCCAGAATTAAGGCGAATGAGAGCAAGACACGTGGAGGAGGAGTCGACCTAACAGGGTAGCCTTCGGCACCCCGACCTGCCAGATTCGCTCGTAAGGCGACAACCTCCTTAGGACAAGTGGCGCGCTCAGGATAGACGTCACGGTCCACATGGAAAAACTACAAATAGTGCACACCTCCCAAGGCCTATAAAGGGATAAGCCATCCCAAAATCAAGGTAATCAGAACGATGGGCATACTGCTTAATTGATCTGAAAGTAAAACTTACTAAATCCGGAACTTACTTAACTTAGGAAAGCCTAAGGGATAGCACTCACGGTGCCCTTAGCCTCAGCGTTCCTCTATCAGGTCACGCTTCTGCCCAAGGCTTCCCAAGGTCCCGAAGGCAACAGAATTATAAGTTGACCCTAAAGTCTCAAGACCACTTTGGCGTCAACGTTGACGCCGTATCTGGGAAACGGTTAAAACAATCGACCCCTTCATCCCCGGAACACATGGAGAACCGCTGGAAAAAACTACGTCGTACCACGAGAGGGGGATGTCGTACGGTATGTGAAGCGGGGTAAGCCCAGACGCCACCCCCGATACACACGGCACCTAACACTCAGCACCCCAAGTCACGGAAAGTGCGAAGCTTTAGCCCAAGTCACGTCCCTTCGCAGGACATGGCTAGGCTCAGGAACACAGAAACTTCCTACGTCCAGAGTGGATGAAACGCAACAGTTCCTGAAACGCGCAGACACAAAACATCCAGAGCCGCACGGTCTACAAGACTCCGACCCCCGTCGCAGAGGAAAGGCAAACAAACGGCAATGGCAACGTCCGCGCCGTCTGACGTTGATAGTCCTTGCGCCGAAGGGAGGCCCGCACGGGCCAAGCAAGGTCTGTTCCGATTGTCGCCATAGCATCGGGTGGGAAGGCGAACGAATCCCGGAACGGGCATCGCCAGGTCAGTGAGCACGCCTGGGAGGCCCAGGCTGAAGGTTAGGGGAAGGTCTGGGATGCGGAGGATTCCCAGTTCTCGGTCCACGGAGGAGTCTGACCCGGGTGCGTCCCTTGCACGCATCGACATCCTCCTACCGTTCGGCAACGCCCGACGAAATTCTCCGAGGTTAACCTTTCGGGCTCAGCAACGATGGGTACATCATGACGATAAGGATATGGGCAGGGACCCGTCATTCGCCTCCTAATGCGGAGGGTGCAGGAGATGGAGGACGCAGGAGCGCGCTCAGCGGGAGCCGGATTGGGGGAAGGCTGAGGGGCTCTCACGAAGGATGGGGAACTCACGGCAGACGGGGATGTGCGCCCTACGCATAACCAGTACACTGGAGTGGAAGATCCCATGGCGCACCTCCACTCTTACCGTGGTCGTGGGTGCCGAGGGCTAGCGGACGGAAGGATTGTGCCTCCTGTTCCCCTCTCGCTCACGAGGCGGCTCTGAATTGGTCTCCAGGCTGGAGCCGGGGCAGTCGATTCCTCGAACGGGTTGAAGCCAATCTTCCCTGAATCATTTTATGATTCGGCGCCAATCAGCTGTACTCTGCAACGGTCTGTATACCATTCGGCAGGGGGACGCACGAACCATGCGGCGGTCTGCCGCACGGTTCGGCCATGAATACTCCGAGATGTTCCGGATCGCAGGGCGCCTTCGGCGCCTCAGAAGTGGCACTGGTCATCACACTTTCGAGTATCTGGTGCATGGCGCAATTGGCGCACGTCCGACGAACTCATGGAAGCAGCGGCGGTCACGCCAAAATCGAATGCTTCGATCGAGGGCCGAGCCTACGGCTCGGAAGGGTGAACCCATACGGCGTCCTCTTAACACGGCATCGCGATTCACACCGCGGCACAAGTGCCGATACCCTGACAACCTCAAGCGCAAAATCCAGGAAGCTCCCATAAGGGACATTCCAGAGAAATAAGGGCAGGTACGGGGTAGCCCAGGAGCGCAACTGCGGCTCATAACCGGGGATTGAGGTATTCACACTCTCGGAATGCCTCGTTGAGCCGAAATTACCGAATTCGATGTCGGAAGAATCCTGATCGACAGCTCGCAGTTCAATAAACGTCATCTTGCCGATGCCTTCGGAGAACTGGGATAGATGGGGCCAGGTGGACGGGCGACTCTCCTCTCCTTTTAGTTCTCCAGACGACTGGTCCGAGCGGTCGGGCGGTGTGCCCTACGATTGCCTTAGGCATGCCCCGCGGGGCTGTGGTCTCGAGCAGCGTTCCTTGTGGTAGACTGCCCAACGGCGTATAATGTCATAATCGGCCGGAACGCACTCAGGCGATCAAGGCCAGCTTTGCCACATGCTACTCATGAAATTCCAGACACTGCTACGGCCCGGGGGGGTAGGAAGGCGAGCCGGATGAGCGCTCGGGACTGCTACGCCATAGCATTGAAATCGGCAGGCCCCTCGGAAACAAAAGGAAACCCTGGCTGTCGTGGACTTGCCGAACGGCAGCGGACACTGTGGATGATCCTAGGGAGGAAACACCCCCACCGGTGGCACGACCAGAAGACCTCGAAACGTGGTGGATGAAGGTCGGCGGATCGGTGTGTGAGGATCGGCACTATGGTAAACGCCGCCCTAGATGCCGAATTCATCCAGTTCCTCGGCAGAATTTGGAAGTCTTTGCCTGGTCTTACAGACGACATGCCAGGCATCTCCCCCGACGTCATCGGCCACAGCTAAGCATCTCAAGGGCTTTGAACTCGTCAGGCAAAAGCGCGAGTCCTATGATGTCGAACGGTATGAAGCCATGAAGGAGCGAGGTGGAGAAGCTCACTGCCATAGGCTTCATCGGGGGACGCGTATGCCCGGGCTGACTGGCTGGCTAACTCTCATGGTTCGGAAGGCAAAGGGCGGATGACGAATGTGTCAAGATTCTACCACCTCAATGAGCCCTCTCAGAAGGGACGCTTCCCAGTGCCACGCATCGATACGCTGGTGGACGCCAGGCCCCAGACACGAGTTGCTCGGCTCATGGATGCATCTCTTCGGTGTAACCAGATCTTCATGCACCCTGCCAAAAGCGACACACGGCATTCATAACAGACAAGGGCTTATACTGCTATAACGTCATGTCGTTCGGTCTGGAGGAATGCGGGGGCAACCTGTAGAGCTCATCAACGGATCTTCGCTAGGGCAAGTCGCAGCACGATGGAGGTATGCGTGGATGACATGCTAGTAAAGAGCCGAACGGCAGGAGAACATCTACGAGACCTTCCCTCATGTCGACGTCTTGAAGGAGTCGATGCAAGACTCGACCCGACGAAGTGCGCCTTTCGCGTGTCTTCAGGAGATCCTCGGGCTCATGTGGGACCAGATGGGTATTGGGGCAAACCCCGACAAAATCAAAGCCATAATCAACATGGAGGTGCCGGAAAACAGAAGTACATCAGAGCCTTCCGGAAGGTGGCGGCCCTCACTCGCTTCATCTCCAAAGCCAGGATAGGTGCGCACCGATTCTTCAAAGCCTTGAAAGGGGGCAAACACCATATAGGTGGACTGCCGAATGTGACAAGGCATTTCAAGACTTGAAGGACTACATGGCCAAGGCACCACTGCATCTGAAAGCCTACCTAAGAAATTCTGCTATATATCTTGGGTATCCCGTACCTGCCATAGCTGGGTCTCACTACGGATCCCAGAGAGGGCAGAGACTACCGATCTTCTTACGTCAGTAACGCCTACAGGGGGCGGATCTCATACCCCGCTCGAGGAGCGCTGGCTTTAGCCTTGGTGGTTCTCCCAGGCGTTTGAGGCCCTATTTTAAGCCCACGCTGATTCGTCCTGACCGACCATCCCCTTCGGCAGTTTTCGAAAACCAGAAACTTCGGTAGACTGGTCAAGTGGGCCATCAAGCTCAGAAGAGTCGACGTGAGTAAACCCAGACATCCGGAGAAGGGACAACAATTGCGGACTTTGTAGAGCTGAATTGACGCCTCGAGCCATGGAACTCCGAGAACCCCCCATGGTAGGCTTCCCGACGGCAGCCTGTTGGACCAGTCCATCCCCTGCTGAACCCTACCGTAGACGCTGGGCAAATGAGCAAGGATGAGGAGCTTGGTACTCACGGCCCCGGCGGAACCAAGAGTCGAATATGCCATTGAGGTTCGCCTTCCGAACGTCGAACAGACGAGGCCGAGTTCGAGGCCCTCTGGCAGGCCTTCGGCTAGCCAAGGCATGGGGGCTAGGCGGTCAGCATTCACGCGACTCGCGAGCTCATCGTAAACTAGGTCACTTCCGATTTCGCGGCAAAGGATGCGTCTATGACAGCCTACTATCGGCAGCCCTCCAATGCTAGCAGTTCCTGGCTCCCCGAGATTCGGCAGGTCCCCAGTTAAAAAATCACCATGCCGATGCATTAGCCCGACTGCTTCGGCAATCAACGACAAAGTAAGGCTGGCGGGTCCCGTTGGAGTTTTAGCCCAACCAAGCACCATCTCTGTCCACGTATGACCGCTCGGTACGTGGACACCTGGGATGTCACAGATCTACACCTCCTGCGAACGTTACCTTTCCAGAGAGACAAAACCCAGGCATGAAACTCCGCTACGTCGACAAGGTACATCGTCATCAATGATGTTCTCTGGACAACGCGGCTACACGACCCCTACATGAAATGCATTACCGAAGAGGAGGGGTGAGTACGTCCTTCGGGAGATGCACAGTGGTGTCTGTGGAGACCACTGAGTTCCAAGTCCTTGGCCCACAAGGCCTTAGGCAGGGATACTCCTCGCCGTCAATGCATCGTGGGATGCAATGCGATGGTAAAGAAATGCGACAAATGCCAACGCTTCGGCAATATTCCACATCTTCCTGCCGAACCACTCACACGATCATAAGCCCATGGAGTTCGCCTAGCATGGGACTTGACCTAGATCGGGCCCATGCCGCAAGGCAAGGGACAGGTTAAGTATGCGGTCGTTGCGGTGGATTATCTCACCAAATGGGTAGAGGCCGAAGCCTTGCCACCATTAATGCCGCAAGGATTGAGGAGTCGTCTGGACCAACATCTACCGTTCGGCATCCCATACACATTATCACCGACAACGGCAGGCAGTTTGATTGGAACTCTTCAGGAAGTTCTGCACTGGCCTCAAAATCAACCTATTTTTCGCCCTCCCAGCTCACCTCCAGTCTCACGGGCAAGTGAGCCGTGAACAAAATTATCAAGAAACTCCTGAAACGGCAAGCTCGACAGTGCTAAAGGCGCCTGGCCGGGAGAACTCCCCGAAGCTTTGTGGGCCATCCGAGACGTCCTCCCGAACCTCGACAGGAGAGACCCGTTCAGCCTTGCATTCGGCTTCGAAGCGTTGTCCTGGTGGAAATCGGCGAGTCGTCTCCGAACGGAAAACTTCGAGCCGAAGGCGAACGAGGTTGCGCTTGGATAAGCCTGGACCTAGTGGAAACGGCGAACGGCATTCAGACCTTCAGAACGAAGCCTACAAGCAGCGCATCTCTCGGTATTACGACTCGAGAGTCAAACCCCGCTCTTTCGAATTGGGGGGATGGGTAATGGCAAAGTTTGACTTCGAACCAAAGACCCAACTCAAGGAACCCTGGACCTTCCTGGGAAGGGCCCTATGGAAGTCATCGGTATCCTTCGGTCCGCTACCTCAGGCTCCGGAGGTATAGATGGGAAACCCTCGGTCATCCATGGAACGTGGACCATCTCAGGAGCTACTTTAAGTAATATCCCTAGCCAACGGCAGGTAAGGAACTTGTATTTTTGCCTACGGCACCTATATATAAAACGAGATTATTCAGATCGTTTTTTCCTATCTATAATTTTCACACAAATCGTTTCGGTCAGGCTCATCAAAATGACCCACGATAAACGTTGCCCTACACGAATCAAAAGCTACGCATTATACGCCTGCTACGCTCTGGGTACCTACGAATTGCCCACGGCATCTCTATAGACGTCAAGGCTATTCGGACCTCGCCCCTACCGAATATCTGCAACACTTCCCTTCGAGCGTGATTATCCTACAACGGTTATTAGCCTACGGAGGAACAAACATGGATAAAATTCAAACAAGAGATGCAAGTGATGAAAGCAAAATATTACTTGAATAAATAAGAATGCCTCGGCATAGAGATGTTCGGAACATCGCACACATGATCGAAATACAAAACAAAATAAAACAAAATAAAGCTCAAGCGCCCTTCGAGGCGGGCCATCGGTCGGCAGGAGTGCCATCGGCATCATCGGCGTCACCCAGGCGTCTCCCCCTCGTACTCCTCAATCATCTCTTCAGTAACGCCTTCCGGGTAGAGGGATCGGCAGCAGAATTGAGGTTCGAGCTTTTGCCCGGGATTGTACCGTTTGAAGCGATAGATGAGATCCGCCATCTCAGAGCCCACCTCATTATCTAAAAGAGTGGTAAACTCTGGGGGCGAGCGGTAGCTCTCGACCGCCTCAGACGGCGTCCCGACCTCTGCCGCTTCGCCCGCTCCGAAGCTTCGAGCGCCGTCTCTGCCGCACTTTCGCCTCCCTCAGGCATCCCTTACAGCCTCCAGGGGCCGTGGACGCGACCGCATCTCGGCAAGCTTGACCTCGCTCACTTTGATCTGCCGTTCGGCAGCCTGCATATCCGCACGAGATGGGCGAGGTCCTGAAGCACCTTGCCAGCTTCGGCAACCTGAGGCGGGCCCTTCGGTACAGCTTCCTGTTCGGCAGTTGCGAGGGCCCCGCTTCATGCACAACCACATGTTCATGGACGCCTGCGAAATGGAAATCATGAGTCAAGTGCCAAACGGCAGGGAAACCAACGAAAGCGGGGTGGAAGGAATCGGGAGGTGGAGTTCTGGAAGCCTGGAGTCGGGAAGGCGCGCCGGGCCCTCCAGCTCCTCAATGTCAGAATTCATTTGCGAACCCACGATCATGTGGTTCGCAACTGAACTGTCTTCGAGGGACACGCGAGTGTCAGAGCTTCCGGTAGGCCCTCTCGTCCTCGGGGCGGAGACGGCCCTCGGGTGATCGACGAGCCGCACCCGCTTGGGGGGTGGAGGCGGCATCCGCGTGGCGTGAGCGGCCGCTTGCCGGACGGACGCGGATGCCGGAGCACCTTCCCCCTCGCTCGGCAGGCTCGTATTTCGGCACCCTTCTCCGACACGGGTTCGGTAGCCCGCTGTCGCTCGACGAGTAAGAGCGGCTCCCCAGCGCCCTTTTGTCTCAGCGACGCGCTTTGAAGATGCCTCAAGTTGGTGCCGCTGTTTCTCCCTTGGTAGCCACCTGGAAGCGCCGCTTCGAGGTCTGGACATCTTCTTCGCCCTCGCAGATTTCCTCTCTCGGACATTATACGTACCGAACGACAAAGTCAGCGGGAACTCGCAAACAAAAAAGAAACGAAAAGCGAAGTGGACTTACTCTCGGCAGGGCTGACAAGATAGGCTTGGGACAAGATTCTCGGTAAAAAGGAATTGAGGGTACGTCCTCTCAACGGCAGGGACCTTCGAGCCTGACCTGATCGAATCTGATGAATCTTAGACTGGAGGGCAAGCAGCCTTCAGTTTACCTGCAAACATGATAAACATCCAGGAGTAGATAGTGCGGATAAAAATAAACAAACTTACCTACCGAACGGTAGGAAAGTAACCTAGGCGATTTGGAAGGTAGTGGGTACTGAAACGGACGGGAGTGTCCGACGGTGACTCCCAGTCTTCCGACAGCATCACACGCCGATTCCTCCATGTCTTCCTGGGACGTTGGAAGGGCATTGATGAAGTGACCACGCTTGGAAGCCTCAGGCGGTTGCACTAACCCACCGCCCATGGTCAACCTTCTTGGATTTGGTGATGCCTCTACAGATGGGAGAATTGCTCGTAGGAGGGTGCCCTCTCCAGGCAAGCCTAAATGCCGTTATCACCCCATCAGAGCCACCCAGAAGTTGGGATTGTAGAGGCCTGGGCATACCCGATCTGCGCCAGAATCCTTTGGACGGAGGCTGGAACGTAGCCTACGCCATGCTGAAGGATGGGCGTAAAAGGCTACTTCACCATCATTGGGCTTGCTCAGGGATTCCTTAGGACAAGGATCCTCATCCTTACCGAACTGGGAATCCTATATTTGCACGAAGCCTATCTAGTTCCCGAACGGTTAACTTTGGACTCCAGATAGTCCACACCGACAGGTTATCTTTCAGCACCCCATGGGCACCCTGGATTTCCTCGATTGACCACCGTCACCCTCCGCCGGGAAGAAGGCTCGGCAGTCTTCACGACCGGAAGTAGAAGCTTCCGAAAGGTAACTACGGCTGATCGGCGCTTGTGCGTCCCTCTTGGAAGTCAGGAAGGCGGGACTAATCCAATATGGGTGCCGTCTTTGTACACTACCGATAACGGGGTCGGCTGACTGGTCATAAGCCCCTTCCCAATGCCGTGAGTGGGGGCGGATCTGGACCCCTCACCCACAACTTCGACAACGGAACTCCCGTCCCTTCGAAACCCTGGTCCGACTCCCCACTATCGGATACCCCTTCGAATCTGGAGAGTCTCCAGTCGAACGCATTGGGCTCGCTCTCGAACTCAGATTAGCTATCAACATCTACAAAAGAAAAGACAACAAAGGAAGGAAACTAAGGGGGCATACAGAGGGCTAACCTACGGTTGCCTGCGTCTCTACCTATAGCAACTAGACTGCCGAACTACACCCCACTTGCATAAGGTTCGAAGTCTAGTGCAGCCCAAGGAAAGACGTATGCATGGCAAAGGGAAAGAGATAAGGTACAAGTGCCCGAACGGTACCTTTGAAGAAGTAAAGGATGGAGGTTCGAGCGTCAATAACCGAAGCACCTCGCCTGAAATCGCTTTCTCTACCGATGCACTTCGCCTGAAATCGCCTTGCTACCCGAACGGTCTCGCCTGAAATCACCTTGGCAGAGCTCTAGCAACTCTCAAATGTGAAAGTGGCCCTCGCCTCAGAGGCCACTCCAATTTATAGGGGAGGATGCGCCAACGGTACACCTCGGGGATACGGAACGACGCATTGAATAGTGCTGCCCGCGTGATTTGACATGCCACGTCGCACAACGAACTGGAGGGACTGACACTGTGCAGGTTCAGAAGACGAAGCGTCACTCTCTCCCATCGATAACTGATCGGTCTACGGTTCGGACTCCGTTCCGCACTCCAGGTCCTGCCGAACGTAGCCCACTCGGTGGCAACTCTTGAGCTCCCATACGAGACTTCCGAACGATAGGACATCCTGCGAGCTCAACCGCCTCCTCCTGGAAATCTACCGAACGGTAGGCATCTTTATAGTGACTCAGCGCTTCCTCCTGGCAATCTACCGAACGGTAGGCACTTCTATGGCGGCACGAGCGTTTCCTCCTGCGAACTGCCGGACGGAAGGCGAACCAGGGGACTACCAACGGAGAACAAATCAAGCCCTCACCCGAGCATCCTCGGATAAAGGCTTGGGGGACTCCTGTTTATACCCAGAATTAACGGCCAATAAAGACAAGACACGTGGAGGAGATCGAGCCTGACCCAGGGTAGCCTTCGGCACCCGACCTCCCGATCGCTCTCTCAGGGCAACGCCCTCCCTCAGGACACGTGGCGCGCTGAGGATCGACATCCACAGTCCCACATCGAAAAACTACAAATAGTGCACACCTCCCAAGGCCTATAAAAGGGATCAGCCATCCCAAAATAGAGGTAATCAGAACGATCGGCATACCTGCTTAATTGTATGATAAAGTAAAACTTACTAAATCCCGAACTTACTTAAGCTTCGGAGAGCCTTCGGCCGGTACCACACGGTGCCCTTGGCCTTACCAAGCGTTCCTCTATTTTGCAAGTCACACTCCCTCCGAGGCTTCCAAGGTACCGAAGGCAACAAAATTACTAAGTTGACCCTAAAGTCTCAAGACCACTTTTTGGCGTCAACACATAGATATTATAAACTAGAAGACGTATTCGCTTCTTCATGGGCAGAACACAACCCTATAGTTGGTCCCTCCAGGGCATGTAAATAAGCTTGTTGGGTCATCCTTAGGGTAGCTATAAGCATCCGGGCACCGCATCTTAAAAAACCTAGAGAAATCTCTAGGGACAAGCTCCAAGAATTGCAGCAATATGGATCAATCTTGAACACAGTGCAAGGGTTGTTGCAACCTCCTGGAGCCCTCAGTTGGCTAGACACCGGCTCCATTAATATCAGCCGTACATTTGATACTCCTAGTGCACCCATTAGACATGGCACTAAAGTCCATGGGAACATTAAAGCCGTCAACAAGGGATATGTCAATGTAATCCAAGTTGTTTGGTTGGTTAAGGGAATATTCAGCTAGGGTGTTTCGGGGTTGGCCAAATGCTTGGCATTGGAGGACACCCCTACAATCACCCTGTTTGGCATCTCCCACGTCCAGCTCCATCAAAGCTGCACTGGTCCCTGGCCCAAATGCGAGCCATTTTTGTCACACCCAGGACCCCGCTCCGCCGTAGCACAATATTGTCCGCTTTGGGTCCCCCTCTCCCCCTCACGGTTTTGTTTCTGGGAGCTCACGACTAACTTCTCAGTGGGTCACCCATCCTAGGATTGCTCTGGCCCCAACTCGCTTAACTTCGGAGTTCCTACGACTCCGAAGCCAGTGAGCTCCCAAAATGCCTCGTGCTAGATGGATGCGGGCATGTACATATAAGACACATCACCCCCTCTCGTTGGTCGATGTGGGATCTTACAATTTTGGTTCCGGAGCCATGTCTAGGCGCCAACTTTCGCCTCTATCAAGTTGGCTTCCGCCGCCTGGCGTGGCTGCCCAACGGTGAAAGGGCAATTGTTTCGATATCGAAATGAGCTCATTGGTTGATGCAAAGAAGAGAGGCACATAGGATGGAGAAGACTAGGAGGTTTCTAAGGCTTAGTTTGGTATTCCTTTGCTTTTAAAAACTGCTTCTCCGTGCCTGAAAATAAACAGCTGAAGTGAAGCGCTAGGTGTTTGGTAATTCGTATTTGTAAAGTGCTGTGAGTAAAAAAAGCAGTGTCATAGCGTTTGGTAAACTTTTTTTAGAAGTGCTGTGAGGTGTATAATGACCAAAAATGGCATAATACAAAAGTGTTATTTATTTCTTTATTTTTTTGTATAACACATGGAAGTTCAATACACTTACAATTTTTTTTTTAAAGAATCTTAATTATAATTTACACTTTTTCCACACAAAAAGAAAAAAAAAAACTCAATGAAACAAATAATGACGAAAAAGGATAATAAAAGTTTAAAATAAAAAGGGTAATAAAAGTTTAATGACGAAAAAGGGTAATAAAAGTTTAAAATATAAAAATATAAAAAATGTATGATTTAAGTTAACTAATTAAAAAATTAAAATTAAAAACTCAACAGCAGCCGACACCTTTCTTTTTGCCTTTTTCTCATTTTTATTTGTTTCTTCCTCTTCACTTCCTTTCTTTATTCTTCTTCCCTTCCAGTGTTTTCTTTTTTCTTCCTCTTTTCCTCTTCCTTCCAGGCCCCCCCCACCTCTCGCCCTTTTTTCCTTTCCTCTTCTCCTCCTTTCTCTTTTCTTCTTCCTTCCAAGACTTCTTCCCTTCCCATGTTTTTTTTAATTCTTCCTCTTTCTTCTACCTTCCCAGGCCCCCTCCCCCCCTTTTTTTCTTCATCTTCTCCTCCTTTCTCTTTTCTTCATCCTTCCCAGACCTTGTTTTTTTTAAAAAAGTTGGTATTTGGGTTTGGCGATGACACTTGGGACGTCGATGCTACATGCCCACCTCTCTCTCTTTGCTTTATGGATGTGAATAGTGGGATTATAATATTGGGTTTGTGTTTTGGTGGGGAAGGCAAGGAAGTTGGGGGTTTGGTTTTCTTTTGTTGAAGGAGATAATTGGTGGGTAATCTGGGTGTTGAATTTTATGTGGCTGTAGAGATGATAAACTGTGGAGCTAAGGTTGGGGTTTTTTTTAGTTGGAGGGAAAGAAGATATTTTGGGTCTCTAAAATAGGGAGGTGGGTTGCTGAGGTTTTGGGTTGAGATGGTAGCTTTGACGGATTGAGGAAGGGGAGCAAGTTGCAGAGAGAGGATGAGGCAAGCAATCCAGAAAATCAAAAATGAACGACACTTGGGAGGTTCGAACTCGGGATGATGAGGATATAGCATGTAATTGTGTGAAACAAATAAGGGCAATATGGGCAATTTGAAATTTTCATTTAAACCTCCGTATGCTTCTCCTCGCAGCAGTTTTCAGAAGCGCTCCCCACATGCTTCTGTTTTTCAGCTTTGAATGACAGCAACTTATTAAATAAGCAGCTTATTTTTGTTTTACCAAACACCCAAATCTCCAAAACTTTTTTTTAAAGCTGCTTATTTTTTAAGTTAAGTAACCCCAAACCAGCCCTAAGGATACTCATTTTGGAGGTGGTGTTTTCTTTATTAACTGTTAAAAGGTGTCTTAAGGTTATATAGAACGGGGTAATGGACAAGGGGCAGTGTATGACGTACATAATTTTGAAAAATGACGGCCCTTTCTTAGCTCATTGTTCCATGCACAACTGGAAATAGGGCCAATATTTATTCACTGCCTCTCCCCCTAACCACCATAAGGAGAAAAAGTGATGGGAGACTTTTTCCATGAAATGGTAGAAATTTTGCGTTATTTATCACTCCAGAACTAGGTAATGTCACACATGTAATTTTATCAATTTAAGTCAATTAGATGTGATTAAGCAAAAATTGTGTATTAATGTGACATTAATTAGCTTTTAGTCTTCTTTCTTAAATCTGAATCCCTGCTTCATTAATAGCTGTGAGAAGGTGTCTTAATGTGACATGCTGTGGTTTACTTCAGCTTGTGTGCAAGTTGGTCTAGTGGGTACCGATCAGAACTGCAGTTAGCTAGCCAGCATTTAGAATCCAATCACCCCCTTAATTAGTTTGGCGAGCTAGTTTTAGAGCATCCACAATGATGCTCTCTATTTCTTAACTAAAATTTAGCTAAAAATATAAGAAAGCTATTTTAGGAGCTCTCTAAAAAATTTCAACTCCAACCATCCTCCCTAATTTGGAAAGTCATAAATGGTATAACTCTTTTTTGATTGGTCCATCTCTATTAAAAAAATAAAATAAAAATAGTTAGCATTAAATAAAGGTTTAAAATACTCATTAAATAAGGTAACGTTAAATTATATGGAGCCACTAAGAGTCATTTCTCTCTCCTTAGATTTAGGAGCTCCTAGAAAACTCCCTATTTTAGGAGATGGATAGGGAGAATGGTTGGAGTTGCATTTTTACAATTCCTCCCTAAAATTTATTTAAGATGTGATTTAGGGAGCCTATTGTAGATGCTCTTAGAGTTAGAGTATGCTTGGGCTAACTATATAATTAAGGCATAAGCCAATTGTTAATTAATTGACTAAAGGAGCAAAGAAAATTCTCACATGAGACAAGGATATTCCAGCATATTGTTTTGTTCCACCCCCGTGCCCTTATGATCGCATACCATTCTACCATCTTATCATCGTTGCTAGTTGCTATAGGTCCATAACCAAGTTAGCCTTATTCAAAACTAATAGCATACATCAACAGGGTATAGTCTAGTTGAAAAGGCCTTTGTAAACCAATAATTTCAAATTTGAACTCCCATACACTTTGATAGTGTATAAAGAAACTCTTCGCCATCATGTACTTTAGAGTATTACTTGTAGTTTATAATATATATAATTAATGCCATTAGAAAAAGATCCCAGAGTCCCAAATGGTATTGGTTTTGTGTGTGGAAACTTTATAGTTTCGCAACCAAAATGTCCTCACCTCTTTGTAGTTATTAAATGTAGATAACCATTGAATTGATCAACATTTACAAAAGTCTCAATAAAGAGAAGGGAAATTCTAACTCGTATTACACTTGCACAAATTTAATTTAATTTTCTCAGAAAAAGTAAAATTCTTTTTTGTAGGCTATATTTTGTCAAGGAACCTTGTGTTCCTTGTCACAAACAGTGGAAAATGGATTGAATCAATATTCTATGAAGCTAAAACTTTTGAATTACCTTCACAGGAAAAGTGTCATGGCAAGCTCTAGTAAATTATCGTTTGTTTTTCCTATTTGAGAGCTATCAACAATTATCTAACTGCGGATTAGACTGCATTCCCCCTATTACACCTCAAAAAGCTTGATAGGTTACAAACAACTTATATTCTCTTAATTGCCGACTATATTTAGTTTACTCCAATAATATCTTATATAAACCGAGAAATATTTGTTCTGAGCATTATTTGTACAAAAGACAACAAGCATTAAAAGATCTAACATATTAGTAAGTATTAATATATTTTAGGGCTTGTCCAATATAGGTCCCTACATTTTCTATTTCCTAGACATGTACCCATTATTCTAAAAATCTTCGTGTGAAACCCAATTTCAAATTTAAATGACCAGTAGGATATAATAACACTCTATAATAGATATACAAATAATCTTTGCATATGTTAGATAACAACACTCTATAAATTATAAGAAAAACATTATTGAGCTGACAAATGCTAAATTTGATCATTATTGGTGTTTTTGAATCAAAGACAAGCACAAGTGTTGTGTGGATTTCAGCTTCACCAAAATAGATTCAACTGCATCCTCAACTTGTGATACTCGCAAGTGCACGAGCCGTTCGGTAGTATAGCATATGTAAGTGCGAGGTCGAATCCCACGAGGATTGGTGATTGAATGATCCAATTTAGTTTCCCTACACAAAATAGAAATGAAAAAAGAAAGGATATAAATAAAACAAGGAAGAAAGAAATAAGTAACTCAAGCAAATAAGTTCCCAAGTTCAATTAGATTAATGGATTGATTCTAGCTAAAGTATGATTAAGCCATGGTGTGTGGTCATAACCTTGTGTTCCTAATTCCCTAATTTGATCATTTGTTGTCTAACCTAAAATTAAGCATTAGGAACCCATTAAGCATAGAAGAACAATTTAAACAACCAAGCATGTATCTAATCCCTGTTGTCGAATGTCCATACATACTCTTCCTATTCATAGTTCAATTCGAATTAAAGCATGGTGTCTACTCTTAATTCAAACCAAGATAGCTAACATGCAAGCCTAAATGGTGATCAATCATTCAAACTAGCATATTAACTTATAAGCATAATGAATAAGAACATGAACCATAATTGAAACTTGGAAACTAATCAAACTTGAAACTAAAGAAAAGAATTTACATAATGAAAAGTAAAGTGGAACAAAGAAAAACTTAAGGAGAATTTCAGCACAAATATTTCATTACAACAATTGAAAACTAGAAAATGAAACTAAGAGAATTTGAGGGAGAGAAGGGAAGGGAGCTCTAGAGAAGTGTTTGAGAGCTCCCCCCCTTGGGGTGTGTTTACAAGCATAGAGAACTTCCCTATTTATAGGCCTAGGGGAAGTGAAAAATCTGAATTCAATATGGCTAATGCATACAACACTTGAATTATAAAATCTGAAATGGTTGATGCACTTGTAATAGAAAATCTTGAATGGGTGATGCACTTGTATTAGAAAATCTTGAATGGTTGATGCACTTCACCAATTAATCCCACTAGCAGCCCTAGGTCATCTTCATGTCACCATGACCAAGCTTCCAACCAGAAATGATAGCTCATGCCTAGCTCACCATGACCAAGCATCCAACCAGCACATGCTGAGGTCAGCATGACCAGCAACTTCAAGGGCTTACAACTTGGGCTTCTCTTAATCAAATTAGGACTTTAAGCACTCGAAATTGAAGTTCAGAATGTCTTCTTTCCAGCCATATGTTATTTGGGCCAATCCAAGGTCGGAGGAAAAAGTTAAGGCCGAAACAAATTGCTAACTCATTTTCCGCGCTGATAAGATCCATCCTGAGCATGGTAATGTGTTTGCTAGGTAACGGACTCCAGATTTATCCAATGAGGCTGAATTTTGGATATGTTATCGTAAACACTCATTGGAACAACTTTCATG
Organism: Prunus fruticosa; assembly: GCA_018703695.1. NCBI lineage: Eukaryota > Viridiplantae > Streptophyta > Magnoliopsida > Rosales > Rosaceae > Prunus > Prunus fruticosa. The sequence goes on along the minus strand of CM031918.1, from coordinate 11,648,848 downwards.
AAGAATGTGGCCTCATTCGAGCTATGTAGGTTGCTGAAACAAAGCTTGCAATATGACCTACGAAACTGGACTGGCAGGGGGCTGTAGCAAAAATGAGTTTGTCTTTAAGCTCTTCTTCCCTTCATCCAAATCAGGCCTTCACATGCTTGGATTGCATCATTTCCTATCCAAAGCCATCATTATTACCTAAATCTCAATTAACTGAAAGATACACACAAAAAGGATTAAAAGCACAAGTTTAACTCAAAAACATAACCAAATCATAAGCTAGAAGGGTACAAAATGATATACAATTATGAACCGATCAAATACCCCCAAACCTAGATTTTGCTAGTCCTCGAGCAAAACAACACAAAACAAAGTTAAAAACAAAATAAGAAGTTAACTAAACCACTTCCGCAGGTAACTCCAATTGCATTTAGCGTATGCAACAAGCCTTTAAACCTCTAGGCATCCCTAGGAGGAGGAGTTGTGTCTCCTGAGGGTTTAACAGATTGATACCCACAAACGTTTTTCTAACTCTACAAAACAAAGTGGTTAGAAAACTTTACTAATTTTGTTAGTCTTTAAGCAAAATAAAACAAAAAACAAAAACAAAAATAATTACAAAAATAAAAATAAAAATAAAAATAAAACTCAAAACAATCTTTCCGAACATTTTCTGAAGAGAAATGACTTATGCACATGACTCAAAAACTCAATTTAGACATTATTTACAAGGCGGCAAAGTTCAAAACATAATATGCTCAAAGTGTAGTAGTGTGATTGCCAAATGCAACAAATTCTCCAATCTTAGTTTTCACACAATTTCAAAAATCATACTAAGCACAAATGCAACTTCAAATCTCACCAAAGTTGTCCTCTCACAAATGAATCACTCAGAAGAGGGCTACAATGCATCACTCAGTTATAAACATGAGATTAGAGTTAAACCATAAGGGACTTAACTCAAAATAGGAAGATGAAAAACTTGCATTAATATGATCTCAAGAAGGATGTCAAACACTTAAAAGTAGAAAAATGAATGCAATTCAACCATATGACATGTAAGATCAATTTAGGTCTTTAACATAGGTTGTAATGGGGCCAAGGGTGTAAGGTGAGTAAGAAATGAAAGGTATGGATAATACAAAGTCCAAGGAACTCAAAAATGTAAGAGCATAAAATAATTATTTACAAGACTTCGAATCATTTAGGATTATATATTTTCTTTTCATGATCAAAACTCCTTATACCTTCATTTACAATGATTTAAACTCCTTTCCAAACACCAATGAAACCCAAAAATGAAATTTCAATCCACTACCATTTAATCAGAACTTTTTCTCTTTTCTTTCACCAATTGTGTGAAGTTCTATAATTTTTTTTTAAAAAATGTAATATCCCTTCCCAAACTTAGCATGAAAAACACATCCAAATTAGAGCTCATGAGTTCCTTAGAAAGGTAAATTCTTGTTTTTCGGGCTAAAGCTAGGAATTGCAATTGGTAAAATGAAAGAAAAAGTTTACATGTAGGCTCAAAATGGTTAACAATGGAAAATCATGCTTAAGCATGCATAAGGTTAGCTTGAAAGGCACAAACGATCCAAAGGTGGCCTTAATATCATTTCTTAAATGTCATGAAATCAAATTACAAAAGAATGAATGACTTTTAAGTGTTCAACCAAATCAATGAATAATGAGATCAAACAACAACTTTGATGACAAGAAAATAAGAGTATGTGTATAACACTCATGAAATGAAGCACAAGGCTCAAAAGCTCACATTATATGGTTATATAAGTCTAATTTATGCTTCATACGATTCTTTAGATCATGCAAATCCTTTAATTGGAAAATTGTGAAACAAATGGCAAGTGCAAAGAAGGTTTCAAACATATCATGCTAGAACAATGCCAAATTATTATTATTATTATTTTAATTTTTTAATTTTTTTTTAAACAATAAAAAGTTACAAAAAAATAAAAAATAAATAAAATTCAATTTTCATTTAAGTCATGCAACATTTATCACAATCTCATCATATGTGTTCGGAAAGTGACTCAAAATTTAAAAAAATAAAATAAAATAAATAAATAAATAAATTTACATGCTAAACTCCAATGCCCCCAAACCTAGAAATGAACATTGTCCTCAATGTTTAAAAATTAGGAACAAGCAATGTCATAACAAGAAATGAAAGTATTAAAGCAAATAAAAATAATAGCATACAAAAAGAAAATAATTACAAAATAAAAATTACAAAACAAACAAACAAATAAAAAGAATTGAAAACACTCAAAACAGTAAGCCCTAATAGGCAGTCTTACGCAAACCAAAACCCAACGATTGAAAACCCAACCCAAAAGAAAGTTAACCCACATTAAAACCTAAACAACAGTGAAAACCCGAAGCCCACAATGAAGTCTGAAGCCCACATGTTAAATTTTTATTTTTTTAAATGAAACGTGAATTGGGAGCGCGAAGGCGGGATTTCTAAAAGAAAAGAGTGTGGTCCCTAATGCCTTGGTTCCTGGGAAGTCACGGGTAAAGGGGTGAGGGACGTGTCGGCGCACAGAGGCAGCTGTCACATCCCCCAAGCCAGAATTATTGGCCTCGTAGGAAGGCGCGACGACTTTTTCATGTGAAGGTGGTGAAAGGTGAAAATGCAATTAAGGGAGGTTGGGAAATGGGTGCGGCGACATATAGAGATAAGTCGTAAGGGCCGCACAGAACTAGAACCGCATCGGCTAGGGTTTCAGCAGACTAAGTCTATAAAAAGCTAAAGAAAATGGTGAAAAACACAAACTCAGAAACACACAAAAGAGAAACGAAAGAAAGAAGAAAGGCGAGTGAGAAATCAAATGGCCTCTAACTACCCATTTTCGTTGGATCTCAACCTAGCTCCACCGGACTCAGACACGGGGCCAAGCAGCGGCACCAGTGTGGATGCCCTACTTTGCCTCCGCAAGGGGCCCTGTGGTAGCTGACTCAATACTCCTGGACAACGATGTTGCCATTGGAGTGGGCAGAAATCTAGTGACTCCTAAAGATATACGTGTGTTTGGGACAAGGGATGACAACCGAGTCACGAGTGATGCCCTGGCACTGAGCGTGCAGAGAGTCCTGCATGTGTTGCAAGTTTGGGGCATCGCCTACTGCGAAATCCCATGAGGTAGAGATTCTGAAAGGTCAGTTAGCGGTGGAGCGAAGTATGGTTGAAGAGTGTCAGACTGCTACAAAAAGCTTGAAAAGGGAGAGGGCAAGGATAGTGGAGGTGAATCGACACCAGCTAGAAGTTATTGGGACGAGAATAAAAACCTATCAAAGATGGTAGAGTTGTATTCTCGTGACATGAGAAAGCAGCTGGAGGACCTAGACCGACCGGGTAAACGCAAGCAAGCAGTCGCGAGAGTAGTTATGCTCAAGCTAAGATTGCGATCTTTGGGAGCTCAAGTGGTGAGCCCCAAGAGGTTGTGCGTGAAGTCCCGAAGAGGATAGCCAGAGGGCCAAACTCAAAGCTCCTATGGTCGAGACACCTAGTGCTATGAAGAAATGATTTCTACTGCATTTTTTATTTTATGTTGTTGTTTTTGTATTTTCGTTATTTTGTTTCGGAAATAAAAGAGGAAGGTTGCGAGAAAGAAAAAGAAAAAGAAAAAGAAAACACACTTCCTAACTAAAATAAAACAAAGACGACAAACGGGAAAAGAAAGCACACTTCCCAAACTGAAATAAGACAAAGATAGCCGAAAGTAACGGGCAAAAACATAAAACACCAGAAAACACGGAAAAAAAAGTAAAGCAAAGTGAAAGTTAATGTGCTCCCCATTGAAGCGATTAGGTCGAGCATGCCCGGGAAATCCGAAATGGTGTTGGCTCTCTCTCATCAGCATATGCCTATTTAAACCACACCTCTGCAAGCGGATGATACCCAGCATTTCTTCCTGCAAACTCAAGGAAAAACATCAAAAAATTCAGAAGCAAAACAAATGGCATCTTCATGCACTCACCTTGATGATCTCAACCTTGAGCTATCCCTTGCACCACCAAATGCCCAGATAAGGGCTCCTCCAACCTCTGTCTTCCCAAACTCTTCATATCATCACGGCACTGCCTCAAACTTTGCTGAGGCAATACCAAACCTTTCTGAGGCAATGCCGGACAGGCTCAGTGCCTGGGAACATTGATTGGCAGGAAGCTAACTCCAGCAGATCATCTGCATGTGGCACGTAGGCTTGACAAGATGGCGGTGGATGAGTCCCACGATTTAACTGTGCTCCAAGCGGTCTCGGCTACCAATTTGGGCATGCGACTCCTGGCGAGGACACGGGAGTGTGCCGCTCTGAGCGAGGAAGTGGCTTCCTTGAAGGCTATGGTGGCGGACCTGGAGAAGCGACTCTATTGTGCCACTCAGCATGTGGAAGCACTGCAGAGGAAAAATGATGACCATGTAGAACCTGCAGATCCTACAAGTACGAGACAATAGAGGTAAGCCATGATGATGATGAAGACGAAGAAGAAGAAGAAGAAGAAGAAGTTTGTTTTTTTTGTTTTTTTTAATTTACTTGAATGTTTTTTTTTGTTTTTTTTTGTTTTTTTGTTTTTAATGCAGTGTTTGAAATAAAATAAAAATGTGTTTCTAACACTCAGAAATAAACTAACTAATCATACCATAAAAACAAAAACAAAATAAAAACCACGACTAAACAAAATAAATACAAAAACTAACTTAACAAAACAAAAACAAAAACAAAATAAAAACAAAGACTAAATAGAAAATAAAACAAAGAAAATAAAAAAAACTTAGTTTAAAAACACACGAATATACAAGCAACTCACGGATGACCAGTTAAGTGCCTCAGGAAACACAGCCAGGGGATCCGGAAGGTTGGAGGGGTCACAATGGTCCCGCTTAAAACCCAAACTTCTTAGACACCGAAGGTGTCGCCTAAAGAACTCCTAGACACTGTATTGACGGAAGTGCTATCTGAGTTACCATAAGTTAGCTCATATGAAAAATCTTTTTGAATTTTTTGAATTTTGAATTTTGAATTTTTTAAGATACGAAACAAAAACAAATTAAGATAAAATGAGACAACAAACCATAAATGAAAATGAACTAAGTACTCTAAACAAACTCAAACAAATGACATAAATTGTTGTACTAGAAGAAACAAACCAAGAAATAAACAGAATTTAAAGAAGAGAAAGGATTGAAATGCTCCCCCTTGAAGCGATTAGGTTGAGTATGGATGCACTTGGAGGCCGCGACTTCTCCCACTGCTCCACACTCCCATTCTTATGATTGAGGTTGCCATCTCTCTCCATTTTTATTAAGCTATCAAAGATTGCTAGAACAAGCACACACAAAAACTTGAAACGGAATTAAAAGGATTAGGAAATAAATTTATAAAAAAAAACTAAAAATGAAAAGGAAAAACCAACACTTCCATGCTTCAAAGTAACAAGCAACAAAGTAAATCAAACTAGTTTATGAAGTTCGTTCTTTCTCAAATATGATTATCCATATGGTGTGTGGTTTTAATCAAGTATTCAGAAAAAGCATTTAGCTATGGTGTTTAGTCTAAACACAAATCCCGAACCCATTAAGAACAAGAAGAACAATAAAGAACCAAGTAGAATTTAAACATGGTGTTTGTCTTCAATATCTACCCATTCATTCACTAATCAGTCCAAGAGTCATATGGTGTTTATGTAAACTTGAACAAGATATTTAATTAAGAGCAAGTGAAGGAAACCATAAACTAGAAATAACCAACATGCTACTTAAACCTCTTGTGTGTTGTGTAAGCTGGGACTCAAACCCAGTTCTCTTGCTTGTCAGGCAATTGTCCTTGTCCGTTGGACTACAAACACAACTTGTCAATTAACGCCATTAACCTTAAAACATGAAACTGTCTAGTTATATACAAAAAACAAAAAAAAATAAATAAAAACTAGGAAAACCAAATAGAATCAAACAATGTTACCGATCCCCGGCAACGGCGCAAAAACTTGTTGTGTGGATTTCAGCTTCACCAAAATAGATTCAACTGCATCCTCAACTTGTGATACTCGCAAGTGCACGAGCCGTTCGGTAGTATAGCATATGTAAGTGCGAGGTCGATCCCACGAGGATTGGTGATTGAATGATCCAATTTAGTTTCCCTACACAAAATAGAAATGAAAAAAGAAAGGATATAAATAAAACAAGGAAGAAAGAAATAAGTAACTCAAGCAAATAAGTTCCCAAGTTCAATTAGATTAATGGATTGATTCTAGCTAAAGTATGATTAAGCCATGGTGTGTGGTCATAACCTTGTGTTCCTAATTCCCTAATTTGATCATTTGTTGTCTAACCTAAAATTAAGCATTAGGAACCCATTAAGCATAGAAGAACAATTTAAACAACCAAGCATGTATCTAATCCCTGTTGTCGAATGTCCATACATACTCTTCCTATTCATAGTTCAATTCAATTAAAGCATGGTGTCTACTCTTAATTCAAACCAAGATAGCTAACATGCAAGCCTAAATGGTGATCAATCATTCAAACTAGCATATTAACTTATAAGCATAATGAATAAGAACATGAACCATAATTGAAACTTGGAAACTAATCAAACTTGAAACTAAAGAAAAGAATTTACATAATGAAAAGTAAAGTGGAACAAAGAAAAACTTAAGGAGAATTTCAGCACAAATATTTCATTACAACAATTGAAAACTAGAAAATGAAACTAAGAGAATTTGAGGGAGAGAAGGGAAGGGAGCTCTAGAGAAGTGTTTGAGAGCTCCCCCCCTTGGGGTGTGTTTACAAGCATAGAGAACTTCCCTATTTATAGGCCTAGGGGAAGTGAAAAATCTGAATTCAATATGGCTAATGCATACAACACTTGAATTATAAAATCTGAAATGGTTGATGCACTTGTAATAGAAAATCTTGAATGGGTGATGCACTTGTATTAGAAAATCTTGAATGGTTGATGCACTTCACCAATTAATCCCACTAGCAGCCCTAGGTCATCTTCATGTCACCATGACCAAGCTTCCAACCAGAAATGATAGCTCATGCCTAGCTCACCATGACCAAGCATCCAACCAGCACATGCTGAGGTCAGCATGACCAGCAACTTCAAGGGCTTACAACTTGGGCTTCTCTTAATCAAATTAGGACTTTAAGCACTCGAAATTGAAGTTCAGAATGTCTTCTTTCCAGCCATATGTTATTTGGGCCAATCCAAGGTCGGAGGAAAAAGTTAAGGCCGAAACAAATTGCTAACTCATTTTCCGCGCTGATAAGATCCATCATGAGCATGGTAATGTGTTTGCTAGGTAACGGACTCCAGATTTATCCAATGAGGCTGAATTTTGGATATGTTATCGTAAACACTCATTGGAACAACTTTCATGAAGAATGTGGCCTCATTCGAGCTATGTAGGTTGCTGAAACAAAGCTTGCAATATGACCTACGAAACTGGACTGGCAGGGGGCTGTAGCAAAAATGAGTTTGTCTTTAAGCTATTCTTCCCTTCATCCAAATCAGGCCTTCACATGCTTGGATTGCATCATTTCCTATCCAAAGCCATCATTATTACCTAAATCTCAATTAACTGAAAGATACACACAAAAAGGATTAAAAGCACAAGTTTAACTCAAAAACATAACCAAATCATAAGCTAGAAGGGTACAAAATGATATACAATTATGAACCGATCAACAAGCAGAAGCACTCGTGTAGTGAAGCTAGTGACTTGAGTTTTCAACTCTCAACAAGCTGGTTACTTAGCATTTGTTGGATTTTTTCTTTACTATAAATTTGACATACACGTCTCACTTACATAAATATTGAAAATTATACACGAGAATCCATTAGAATGATAGCACAACCAGTCTTATCATATTTGAGTTTTTTTTTTTAATTTCCTTTTTCTTGAGAATTTAAATTAAATGGGAGAACCATGCTCAATATCAAGAGACATGTTTGTAAAATCTTATTGGAAAACCGAGTCTTATTATTGCACAACCATTCAAATAAAC
>CM031918.1:11470882-11640725 GCA_018703695.1 Prunus fruticosa | reverse complement strand
TAGTGCTTGTTTTTGTTACTTCCTTTTTTGTTGAGCCATGTGTATTGAAGTTTAACATTTTTGTCCGGTTGGAAGGTTCACGTTCTTGTTTTTTGTTTTTTTTGTTTTTTTGTTTTTGTTTTTTTTGTTTTGTTTTGTTTAAGGACTAACAAATCTATTAAGTTTTATTAACCTATTTCTCAAGTCAATTAAAACGGTTGTGTCAGTACTGATATATTTAAACCTGCCCCCAAACAACTCCTCCTATTACTGCTCAGGATGCCTTGAGGTTTAAAGGCTTGTTGCATACGCTAAATGTAGTAGAGAGTACCTGCGAAAGTGGTCTAGTTAACTTCTTATGTGTTTTTGTTTTTTGTTTTTTTATCTTTGTTTTCCTTTGTTTTGCTAAAGGACTAGCAAAATCTAGATTTGGGAGTTATTAATCGGTGCATAATTACATATACATTTTTGTATCCCTCTAACTTATGATTTGGTTATGTTTTTGAGTTTAAACTTGTGCTTCATAAGTTTTGTGCTTGTTTTTCAGTGTTATAAGCTTGAGTTTCACTCATTGCATTTTGGAGCCAAGTTAGCTCAAAAAGGTGTCTCCAGATCAGTCAACTTAGCAGGATTAGACTGTACTTACTCAAGAAGATCCAGATAATAGACCCATACATCATTGGAAATATCCGGAAGTCTATTTTCTGTAGAATTTTACGGTTCATGATTCCGGAGTCTTCTAGAGAAAGTTATTATAGTGTTTTGGTGGTGAAATGTGGCAGCGTCTACATTCCTGGGCCAGAAAATTCACATTTTGAAGGCCTTCCGATTTTTCCTTGTAATTCAGCTCCATATGCTTGGAAAGATAAAGCAAAGAGCTTCCAAGATCCATATTTTTAGAGAAAGATTTTCTGGATGAGATTACAGACCAAACAAGCCCACCAGCTGGCTGCAAGTGCATTGTCATGCATGACATATGAGTGATGAAAATGTTGTTGATTGTGGGAAAGTCTGCTGAAGCATATAGAATTCCTATAATTGAGTGGAATTTTGCAGCAACCAAATGAATTGAAAGATGTTGAAGTGGATACATGCAACACTGACCTCTTAAAGACAAGATCTTCCAAATGCAATTGTGTGTTAGGTTAGGTTGGTGAATTAAGTGTTGTGTGTTAGGTGAAGTTAGTGTGGTTAGTGAATTCAATTGTATATTCAGATTTTCATTTCCCTAAGCCTTATTAAATAGGGAAGTTCTCTAAGCTTGTAAACACACCCCAAGGGGCGAGCTTATAAGCACTTCTAGAGCTTCTTTCCCTTCTCTCCTCAAATTCTCTTAGTTTCCTTTTGTAGTTCTCGATTGTTGTAATAAGGTCATTATACTAAATTTTCTTTGTACTAAATCTCAAACACTTTTCCTTTCTCTTCTTCTAAATTCTTCAAACACTCTCTTCTCCAAAAACCCTCCCGGACAACTTCTCCCATTTCCTTCATCAAATTCTCTAAAGCGTTCAAACACATGTGTTCTTCCAAAATCACAAAGTTCTAAAACATCTCTCTACGTTCTTCTCCAGGAAAGTCTCCATGTCTCAAACACTTCACAAACACCTTTCTCTTCCTTCCCTCGTTCTGAAATTCTCCAAGTTCACAAACATCCATTCCAAGTTCTCAACCGCTCTCTTCCAACTCTCAAAGTTCTCAAACACACTCCCTTCCAAAATCCTCAAGCTTCCCCAAAACCTTCCCTTCCTTTTCCAAACTCCTCCCTTCTCTTTCTCTCAAACACATCTCTCATCTCTTCCAAAAGTCTCCATGTTTTCAAGTGTTGCAAAAAACCCTTTTTTGCTTCTTTTGTTTTCATTTCTATTTTTTGTAGGAAGGTGAAACGATCATTCAATCACCAATCCCTGTGGAATCGAACCTCGCACTTACATCGCTATACTACCGAACGGCTCGTGCACTTGCGAGTTCACAAGTTGGGTACGCAAATCCATTTGGTGCAGCTGAAAATATCGGCAACAAGTTTGAGGCGCCAGGTTCCGGGGGTGGAACCATAGGATCCAGGGGCGTGCAGGGGGGAAATTGGTCTTGATTGAATGATACAGTTCATTTCCCCTACACAAAACGGAAATGAAAAAGAAAGGAAATAAATGAAGCAAGAAGAAAGAAATAACTCAAGCAAATAAGTTCCCAAGTTCAATTAGATTAACGATTGATTCTAGCTAAAGTATGATTAAGCCATGGTGTTTGGTCCTAACCTTGTGTTCCTAATTCCCTAATTTGATCATTTTTGTCTAACCTAAAATTAAGCATTAGGAACCCATTAAGCGTAGAAGAACAATTTAAACAACCAAGCATGTATTAATCCCTATTGAATGTCCATACATACTCTTCCTATTCATAAGTTCAATTCGAATTAAAGCATGGTGTATACTCTTTAATAAACCAAGATAGCTAACATGCAAGCCTAATAAGGTGATCAATCATTCAAACTAGCATATTAACTTATAAGCATAATGAATAAGAACATGAACCATAATTGAAACTTGGAAACTAATCAAACTTGAAACTAAAGAAAAGAATTTACATAATGAAAAGTAAAGTGGAACTAAGAAAACTTGAAGGAAAATTTAGTGAAATCATTTTGTTACAGCAATTGACAACTTGAAAGGAAACTAAGAAAATTTGAGGGAGAGGAGAGGGAAGGAGTTTATGGAGGAGTGTTTGAGAGCTCCCCCCCCTTGGGGTGTGATTACAAACTTAGAGAACTTCCCTATTTTATAGGCCTAAGGGAAGTGAAAATCTAAATTATACAATAGGTTTCCTACCACACAGCTCACCAACTTACAACACTTAATTCACCTAACACACTATTACATTTGAAAACAATTACCTCTTGTCTTTAGGCATAGTGTTGCAACTCCCACTTCATCATCTTTTGGCTCATTTGGCTGCTGCAAAATTTCATTCAAATATAGGTATTGAATATGCTCACCTAACTTCCCCACAATCAATAACACCTCATGCATATGTCATGCATGACAATGCATGCAGTATTCTTTTGGGCTGATTTTGGGCTTGTTTCTCCATCCATAAAATTCTGGAAAAATATGGATCTTGAAGCTCTTTGTCTTATCTTTCCAAGATATGCAGCCCAACTCAAGGGAAAATCAGGAAGGCCTTCAAATGTGATTTTTTGGCCCGGTGGACACACAATGCTGCCGAATTTGACCTTAAGTTGCCAAAACATGTATAACTTTCTCTAGAAGACTTAAGGAATCATGAACCGTAAAATTCTACAGAAAATAGACTTGTATATTTCCCAATGATGTATGGCTCATTATCTGGTTCTTCTTGAGCAGTACAGTGCAATCCGTGAAGTTGACTGGTCTCCAACACCGTTTTGAGCTAACTTGTCTCCAAAATGCAATTAGTGAGTCTCAAGCTTATAACACTGAAACATACACAAAAGAAGTTAAAAGCACAAGTTTAACTGAAAAACATAACCAAATCATAAGTTAAAAGGGTACAAATTGATATGTAATTATGCACCGATCAAATACCCCCAAACCTAGATTTTGCTAGTCCTAAAGCAAAACAAACGGGAAACAAAGATAAAAATAAAATAAAGTTAACTAGACCACTTTCGTAGGTAACTCGATTGCATTTGCACGTATGCAACAAGCCTTTAAACCTCTAAGCATCCCTAGTGGAGGAGTTGTGTCTCCTGAGGGTTTTGACAATACAATACCCACAAACGTTTGACTAATTCTACAAAACAAAGTAGTTAGAAAACTTATTAGAATTTTTGTTAGTCATTTAAGCAAAATAAAAGCAAAAAATAAACATAAATACATTAACAATAACAAAACAAAAAAAACAAAAAAACAATTACAAAAATAAAAAGAACTCAAAATAATCTTTCCCCGAACATTTGGAGAGAATGACTATGCACATGACTAAAAGTTTTAACAATAAAAGCTCAATTTAGACATTATTTACAACGGGAAAGTTCAAAACATAATATACTCAAAGTGTAGTAGTGTGATTGCCAAATGCAACAAATTCCCCAATCTTAGTTTTCACACAATTTCAAAAATCATATAAAGTCCCAAGTTCAACTTCAAATCTCACCAAATTTGTCATCTCACAAAATGAATCGCTGGAAGAGGGTTATAATGCAACACTCATTTATAAACATAAGATTAGAGTTAAACCATAAAGACTTAATTTGGAAATAGAAAGATAAAGAACTTGCATTAATATGTCTCAAGGAGGATGCCAAACACTTAAAAGTTGAAAAATGTATGCAATTCAAGCACATGACATTTAAGATCAATTTAGGTCTTTAACCTAGGTTGTAATGGGGCCAAGGGTGTAAGGTGAGTAAGAAATGAAGGGTATGGATAAAAAAAAAACAAAGTCCAAGGAACTCAAAATCTAAGAGCATGAAACAATTTTACAAGACTTTAGAATCATCACAATGAGAAAATTATTTTCTTTTACATGATCAAAACTCCTTATACCTTCATTTACAATGATTTAAACTCCTTTCCAAACACCAATGAAACCCAAAAATGAAATTTCAATCAACTACCATTTAATTCAGAACTTTTATCTTTTTTCTTTCACCAATTTGTGAAGTTCTATAATTTTTTTTTAAAATATCCCTTCCCAAACTTAACATGAAAAACACATCCGAATTAGAGCTCATGAGTTCCTTAGAAAGGTAAATTCTTTATTTTTCGGGCTAAAGCTAGGAATTGCAATTGGTAAAATGAAAGAAAAAGTTTACATGTAGGCTCAAAATGGTTAACAATTGGAAAATCATGCTTAAGCATGTATACGGTTACCTTGAAAGGCACAAACGATCCGAAGAGGGCCTTAATTCATTTCTTAAATGTCATGAAATCAAATTGCAAAAGAATGAATGACTTTTAAGTGTTAGAACCAAATCAATGAATAATGAGATCAAACAACAACTTTGATGACAAGAAAATAAGAGTATAAGTATAACACTCATGAAATGAAGGACAAGGCTCAAAAGCTCACATTATATGGTTATATAAGTCTAATTTATGCTTCATACAATTCTTTAGATCCTGCAAATCCTTTAATTGGAAAATTCTGAAACAAATGGCAAGTGCGAAGAAGGTTTAAGCATCTAGTGCTAGAACAATGCCAAATTTATTTATTTAATTATTTAAATTTTTAAGTTTTTTTTTTGACAATAAAAAGTTACACAAAAAAAAAATAATTCAATTTCATTTAAGTCATGCAACATTTATCACAATCTCATCATATGTGTTGGAAAGTGACTCAAAACAAAATAAAAATAAAAATAAAAGCAAGACTCAAAAATAAAATAAAAATAAAAATAAAAACAAGCAAATAAAAAAATTTAAATTAAGGAAAAACCAAATTTACATGCTAAACTCTAATACCCCCAAACCTAGAAATGAACATTGTCCTCAATGTTTAGAAATTAGCCATAAACAATGTCATAACAAGAAATGGAAAAGGTACTAAAGTAAATAAAAATCAAAAACACACAATAATTAAAATACACAAATAAAATACAATAATTACAAAAAATAAAAATGACAAAACAAACAAATAAAAATAAAAATGAAACGGTAAAACACTCAAAACGTAAGCTCCTAAACGGAGATCATTCGCAGCGCTTGAAAACCAAAACAAAAACGGCCCAAAGCCCAAAATGAAATTAACCCAACAACGGTAAAACCTGGCCCCGAAATGAAATGCGAAGCCCACACGTTTCAATTTTTTTTTTTTATATAACATTTATTTATTATTTTATTTATTTTTTGAAAGCGCGAAGACGGGATTTCTGAAAAGAAGGCACGTGGTCCCTAATGTCGTCTCATGGTTAGTCATAGGCGGGCTGAGTGAGACACGCGTCGACGGATGGAAGCGCCGGCGGGGTTCACGAGGAAATTCCCGGGCTAATGGAAAGGCGCGGAAAGACTCCTAGGCAACGTGCTCAGAAAACACAATCGTGATAAATGAGTTGGGTATGGTTGGAAAAGAGAGAAGGTGGTGGGACTCGGAGGAATGGTGGAAATTAGAAATGCTGGGGCAGGTAAGCTGGCTAGGGTTTGTCAAAGACTATGTTTATAAGAAGGAAAAGAAAGAGAAAACACACAAACTCAAAACACACAAAAGAGAAAAGAAGCAAGGAGGAAGAGAAAAGTGGAAAATCGAATGGCCTCTTCCTACCCATTTTCGTTGGATCTCGATCTAGCTGCACCGACTCAAACATGGGGCCAAGTAGTGGCACCGTGGGGTACCCTACTTTGCCTCGGCAGGGGGCCTGTGAGTGTCAATGACTCAATACTCCTGGACAACGATGTTGCTCTTGGAGTTGGCAGAAGTTTAGTAACTCCTAAAGATATACGTGTGTTCGGCACAGAGGGATGAGCGGGTCACGAGTGATGCCCTGGCACTCAGGGCGTGAGAGTCCGGCATGTGTTCAAGTTTGGGTCATCGCCTACTTGCGAAGTCCCATGAGGTAGAGGTCCTGAAAGGTCGTTGGCGGCGGAGCGAAGTATGGTTGAAGAGTGTTAGAGTGCTATAAAAAGCTTGAAAAGGGAGGAGGGCAAGGATAGTGGAGGTGAATCGACAACAGCTAGAAGTATTACGGGACGAGATGAAAAACCTAACAAATTTGGTAGAGTTGTATTCTCGCGACATGAGGAAAGAGGAGCTGGAGGACCTAGGCGCGGGTAGACGCAGAGCGAGCGGTCGCGAGGTAAGTTATGCTCAAGCTAAGATTGCGATCTTTGGGGGCTCAAGTGGTGAGCCCCCAGGCGTCTCCGGTGAAAACCCAGAAGGATAGCCAGAGGGCCAAACTCAAAGCTCCAATGGTCGAGACACAAGCACCGAGAAGAAATGACTTCTCCTCATTATTGATGTTTTTATTTTATGTTGTTGTTTTTGTATTTTCGTTATTTTTTTCGGAAATAAAAAGAGGAAGGTTGCAAAAGAAAAAAAAATAAAAAGAAAAAGAAAACACACTTCCTAACTAAAATAAAACAAAGACGACAAACGGAAAAGAAGAACACGAGTTCCCTAACTAAAATAAAACAAAGATGATAGCCGAAAGGGAAAGGCAAAAACACAAAGCACTAGAAAATGAAAGTAACGGGCAAAAACATAAAACACAGGAAAACAGGGAAAAAGAAAAGAAAAGTAAAGTGAAAGTAAAGGTGCTCCCCTTTGAAGCGATTAGGTCAGACATGCCCGGAAATCCGAAATGTTGGCTCTCTCTCATCAGCATATGCCTATTTAAACCACACCTCTCCAAGCGGATAATACCCAAGCATTTCTTCCTCAAACTCAAGGAAAAACATCAAAAAATTCAGAAGCAAAACAAATGGCATCCTCATGCACTCACCTCGATGATCTCAACCTTGAGCTATCCCTTGCACCACCAAATGCCCAGATGAGGGCTCCTCCAACCTCTGTCTTCACAAACTCTTCATATCATCACGACACTGCCTCAAACTTTCCTGAGGCAATCCGAACCTTCTAGGCAATGCCAGACAGGGTAAATCCTGGGAACATTGATGGCAGTAGACTGACTCCGCAGGATCACCTGCATGTGGCACGTAGGTCTGGACAAGATGGCGGTGGATGAGTCCACGTTCCTCTGCTCCAAGCGGTCTCGGCTACCAATTTGGGCATGCGACTCCTGGGGCGAGGACACGTGAGTGTGCCGCTCTGAGCGAGGAAGTGGCTTCCTTGAAGGCTATGGTGGGGGAACTCCAGAAGCGGCTCTCCTCTGCCACTCAGCATGTGGAAGCACTCCAGAGGAAAAATGATGACCATGTAGAACTGCTCCAGATCCTACTGAGTCGAACAATAGAGGTAAGCCATGATGATGATGAAGATGAAGAAGATGAAGAAGAAGAAGAAGAAGAAGAAGAAGAAGAAGTTTGTTTGTTTGTTTGTTTGTTTTTAAATTTACTTGAATGTTTTTTTGTTTTTTGTTTTTTTTTTTTTTTTTTGTTTTTTTTTGTTTTTTTTTTAATGGAGTGTTTGAAATAAAATAAAAATGTGTTTCTAACACTCAGAAATAAACTAACTAATCATACCATAAAAACAAAAACAAAATAAATAAAACAAAAATAAAACAACGACTAAACAAAATAAATACAAAAACGAACTTAACAAAACAAAAACAAAAACAAAACTAACAAAGAAAAATAAAACAAACTTAGTTTAAAAACACATGAATATACAAGCAACTCACGGATGACCGTTTAGGCCTGGGGGAGAACACAGCCAGGGGTGCGGGAAAGGTTGGAGGGGTCACAATGGTCCAGGCTTAAAATCCAAACTTCTTAGACACCGAAGGTGTCGCCTAAAGAACTCCTAGACATTATTGACGGAAGTGCTTCCTGGAGTTACCCCATAAGTCAGCTCATATGAAAAATCTTTTTGAAATTTTTTTTTTAAATTTTAATTTTTAATTTTTAAGATAAGAAACAAAAACAAATTAAGATAAAATGAGATAACAAACCATAAATGAAAATGAACTAAGTACTCTAAACAAACTCAAACAAATGACATAAATTGTTGTACTAAAAGAAACAAACCAAGAAATAAACAGAATTTAAAGAAGAGAAATGATTGAAATGCTCCCCCTTGAAGCGATTAGGTTAAGTATGATGCAATTGGAGGTCGCGACCTTGAGCTCTCACTTGATGATCTCAACCTTGAGCTCTCACTTGCACCACCAAATGCCCGGGATGAGGGCTCCTCAACTTCTGTCTTCCCAAACTCCACATATCATCGCGGCACGGCCTCAAACTCCTGAGGCAATACCAAACTTTCTGAGGCGGTGCCGCAACGGGCGGTGCTCCTGGGCAGCATGATTGGCAGTAAACTCACATCGCGGATGACCTGCATGTGGCACAGAGGTCGGACAGAGGCTGCGGTGGAGGAGTCCCACAATTTAACGGTGCTCCATGCGGTCTCGGCTACCAATTTGGGCATGCGATTCCTGGCGAGGACACGGGAGTGTGCCGCGCTCAGCGAGGAAGTAGCTTCCTTGAAGGCTATGGTGGCGGACTCCAGAAGCGGCTTCCTTTGCCAATCGGCATGTGGAAGCATTGCATAAAAAGAATGAGGACCATGTAGAGCAGATTCTCCAAGTGCGAGACAATAGAGGCATGCCATGAAGATGAAGATGATGAAGAAGATGAAAATGAAGAAGAAGTTGTTTTTTTTGTTTTTTTGTTTTTATGTTTTTGTTTATGTTTATGTTTATGTTTATGTTTTTGTTTTTGTTTTTGTTTTGTTTTTGTTTTTTTGTTTTGTTTTTGTTTGTAATGTAGAGTTTGAAGTGAAATAAAAATGTGTTTTAACACTTAGAAACTAACTAACCATATCACGTAAATAAATACATACGACTAACTTAACAAAACAAAAACAAAAGACTGGCGGAAAAGAAAATAAAGAAAATAAAAATAAAAACTTAATTTAAAACACACGAATATACAGCAACTCACGGATGTTAGGTAAGGGCCTCAGAAACACGGCCAGGGGTAGGGGGAAGGTTGGAGGGTCGCAATGGTTCCTCTTAAAACCCAAACTTCTTAGACCCCGAAGGTGTCGCCTAAAGAACTCCTAGACACTCTATTGACGGAAGTGCTTCCTGGAGTTACCATAAGTCAGCTCATATGAAAAATCTTTTTGAATTTTTGAATTTTGAATTTTTAGTTTTTAAGATAAGAAAAAAAAATAAGATAAAATGAGACAACAAACCATAAATGAAAATGAACTAAGTACTCTAAACAAACTCAAACAAATGACATAAATTGTTGTACTAAAAGAAAGAAACCAAGAAATAAATAGAATTTAAAGAAGAGAAGGATTGAAATGCTCCCCCTTGAAGCGATTAAGGTGAAGCATGGATGCACTTGGAGGTCGCGACTTCTCCCACTCTCCACACTTCCCATTCTTATGATTGAGGTTGTCATCTCTCTCCATTTTTATTAAGCTGTCATAAATTGCTAAAACAAACACACACAAAAACTTGAAACGGAATTAAAAGGATTAGGAAATAAATTAAAAAAAACTAAAAAATGGAAAGGAAAAATCAACACTTCCATGTTTCAAAGTAACAAGCAACAAAGTAAATTAAACTAGCTTATGAAGTTCGTTCTTTCTCAAATATGATTATCCATATCGTGTGTGGTTTTAATCAAGTATCTAGAAAAAGCATTTAGCTATGGTGTTTAGTCTAAACACAAATTCCGAACCCATTAAGAACAGGAAGAACAATAAAGAACCAAGTAGAATTTAAACATGGTGTTTGTCTTCAATATCTACCCATTCATTCACTAATCAAGTCCAAGAGTCATATGGTGTTTATGTAAACTTGAACAAGATATTTAATTAAGAGCAAGTGAATGAAACCATAAACAAGAAATAATCAACATGCTACTTGAACCTTTTTCTTTTTTGTGTTGTGTAAGCTGGGACTCAAACCCAATTCTCTTGCTTGTAAGGCAATTGTCCTTGTTCTCTTGGACTACAAACACAACTTATAAATTAACCTCATTAGCTTTAAAACATGAAACTCTCTAGTTATATACAAAAAATAAAAAAAATAAAAAGTAGGAAAACCAAATAGAATCAAACAATGTTACAGATCCCGCAGCGGCGCCAAAACTTGTTTGCGTGGAATTTTGCAGCAACCAAATGAATTGAAAGATGTTGAAGTGGATGATGCAACATTAAGCCTAAAGACAAGAGGAATTGTTTTCAGAATGCAATTGTGTGTTAGGTTAGGTTGGTGAATTAAGTGTTGTGTGTTAGCCTAGAATCAAACAATGTTACCGATCCCGCAGCGGCGCCAAAAACTTGTGCGTGGGGTCAGCTGCACCAAATGGGTTAACTGCATCCTCAACTTGTGATACTCGCAAGTGCACGAGCCGTTCGGTAGTATAGCATATGTAAGTGCGAGGTTCGATTCCACGGGATTGGTGATTGAATGATCCAATTCAATTTTCCTACACAAAACGGAAATGAAAACAAAAGAAGCAAAAAGGTTTTGTACACATTTGAGAACTTGAGAATTTGGAAGAGAAGGTGTTTGGGAAGCTTTGAGGATGTTTGAAAGAGAAGAGAGATGTGTTTGAGAACTTGGAGGATGTTGAGAAACTTGGAGAATGTTAAAGAGAATGGAGAAGTGTTTGAGAACATTGGGAAGTTGATGAAGGAAGGGAGGGAAAGTGTTTGTGAAGTGTTTTGAGAGCATGGGAAATTTGGGAAGAGAAAGGAAGGTAAGTGTTTGAGAGCTTTAGAGAGGGGAGAAGTGTTTGAGAGATTTGGAGAATTTTGGAAGAGTAAGGAAAGTAGTGTTTGGGAACTTTGTGGATTTTGGAAGAAAGTGTTTGAGAACATGGGAAATGTTTTAGAGCATGGAGAACTTTGAAAGAGAATAGAAAAGTGTTTGGAGAATTTAGAAGAAGAGAAAAGAAAAATGCTTGAGATTTTATAGTACTAGGATCTTGTTACAACAATTGAGAACTACAAAATAGAAACTAAGAGAATTTGAGGGAGAGAAGGGAAGGGAGCTTAGAGAAGTGTTTGAGAGCTCCCCCCCTTGGGGGTGTGTTTACAAGCTTAGAGAACTTCCCTATTTATAGGCCTAGGGGAAGTGAAAATCTGAATTATACAATAGGTTTACCTACCACACTCACTTCACCAACTTACAACACTTAATTCACCTAACACACTATTACATTTGAAAACAATTCCTCTTGTCTTTAAGGCTTAGTGTTGCAACTCCCACTTCATCATCTTTTGGCACATTTGCTGCTGCAAAATTCCACTCAATTAATAGGTATTGAATATGCTTCACCAAACTTTCCCACAATTAACAACACATCATCATGCATATGTCATGCATGACAATGCATTGCAGCCAGCTTGTGGGCTCGTTTTGGGCTTGTGGCTCCATCCTGAAAAATCTGGAAAAATATGGATCTTGAAGCTCTTTGTCTTATCTTTCCAAGCATATACAGCCCAACTCAAGGAAAAATCTGGAAGGCCTTCAAATGTGATTTGTGGCCCAGTAACGCAGATGCTGCCGAATTTGACCTTAGGTTGCCAAAACATGTATAACTTTCTCTAGAAGACTAGGAATCATGAACCGTAAAATTCTACAGAAAATAGACTTCCGTAGCTTTCCAATGATGTATGGCTCATTATCTGGTTCTTCTTGAGAAAGTACAGTCCAATCCGTGAAGTTGACTGATCTGCAGACACCGGTTTGAGCTAATTTGTCTCCAAAATGCAATTAGTGAGTCCTAAGCTTATAACACTGAAACATACACAAAAGAAGTTAAAAGCACAAGTTTAACTCAAAACATAACTAAATCATAAGTTAGAAGGGTACAAAATGATATATAAATATGCACCGATCATTCCACATGCTGATTGGCACGGTGAGCCGCTTCTAGGTCCGCACCATAGCCTTCAAGGAAGCTACTTCCTCGCTTAGGGCGGCACGCTCCCGTGTCCTCGCCAGTAATCGCATGCCTAAAAGTGGTAGCCGGAGACCGCATGGAGCACAGTTAAATCATGGGACTCATCCACCGCCATCTTGTTGGACCTACGTGCCACATGCGGATGATCTCCTAATGTGAGTTTCCTGCCAATCATTCTCCAGGCAAGCACTCTCTTTTCGGGCATGCCTCAAGAAAAAGTTCGGTATTACCTCAGCAAAGTTTGAGGCCGTCCCGTGATGATATGTGGAGTTTGGGAAGGACAGGGTTTGGGACGGGAGCCCTTCTGGGCATTCGGTGGTGCAAGTGAGAGCTCAAGGTTGAGATCATCAAGGTGAGTGCATGAGGATGCCATTTGTTTTGGTTCTGAATTTTTTGATGTTTTTCCTTGAATTTCAGGGAAGAAATGCTGGGTATCATCCGCTTCAGAGATGTGGTTTAAATAGGCATATGCTGATAAAGAGAGCCAACACCGGCTTCGAATTTCCGGGCATGCTGGACCTAATCTCTTCGAGGGGGAGCACATTAACTTTCACTTTACTTTATTTTATTTTTTTTTTTCCGTGTTTTCGGGGTTTTATGTTTTTTGCCCGTTACTTTTCAATTTCTGGTGCTTTGTGTTTTTGCCTTTCCCTTTCGGCTATTATCTTTGTTTTATTTTAATTAGGGAGATGTGCTTTCTTTTCCGTTTGTCATTTTTGTTTGATTTAAGTTTGGGAAGTGTGTTTTCTTTGTCTCTTTCTTTTTTCCTTCTCGAAACTTTACTCTTTTATTTCTAAAACAAAAATAACAAAAACAAAAACAACCAAAAAATAAATAAAAACGTAGAAATCATTTCTTCAGGCGCTAGGTGTCTCGACCATAGGAGCTTTGAGTTTGGCCCTCTGGCTATCCTCTTCAAGGGGCTTCACGTTCCAGCCTCTTGGGGCTCACCACTTGAGCTCCCAGAGATCGATCTTAGCTTGAGCATAACTACTCTCGCGATTCTGCTTGCTTGCGATTTTTACCGGGTCGGTCTAGGTCCTCAAACTTTCTTCTCATGTCACGAGAATACAACTCTACCATCTTTGTTAGGTTTTTATTCTCGTCCCCAACGTTTCTCCTAGGTCTCGATTCACCTCCACTATCCTTGCCCTCTCCCTTTTCAAGCTTTTTGTAGCACTCTGACACTCTTCAACCATACTTTGCTCGGCCGCTCACTGACCTTCAGAATCTCTACCTCATGGGACTTCGCAAGTAGGCGATGACCCAAACTTGCAACACATCCTGTTCTTTGCACGCTAAGTCCCAGGGCATCACTCGTGACCCGGTTGTCATCCCTTTGTCCGAACACACGTATATCTTTAGGAGTCACTAAATTTCCTGCCAACTCCAATGGCAACATCGTTGTCAGGAGTATTGAGTAATTGACGGTCAGGGCCCCCTTGCGGAGGCAAAGTAGGTTACCATTCCTGGTGCCATCCTTTGGCCCCATGTGCTAGAGTCGGTGGAGCTAGGTTGAGATCCAACGGAAAATGGGTAGGAAGAGGCCATTTGATTTCTTACTTTTTTCTTTTTCTTGCTTCTTTTCTCTTTTGTGTTTTTGAGTTTGTGTGTTTTCCCTTCTTTTTCCTTCTTATAGACATAGTCATTGACAAACCCTAGCCATTGCGCGTGAGCATTTTCTGAATCTCCGCAGTCCTTGAGTCCCACAACCTTCGCGTTTTCCAATTGTACCCAACTCATTTATCACGACTTTGCTTTGTCTAACGGACTCGTTCAACAAAGTCTTTGCACCTTTCCATGAGCCCGTAATTTCCGCTTGTGAGTAACGGTGCCTCTACTTGTCAACATGTGTCTCGCTCTCAAAACATCAAGGACCACATTTCTATCTTTCAGAAATCCGCCTTAGCGCTTCAAAAAAAAATAAATAAATGTAAATAAATAAATAAATAAATTGAAACGTGTGGGTTTCGGATTTCATTTGGTAAGGTTTTACCATTGTTGGGTTAATTTCATTGTGGGCTTTGGGCTTAATTTGGTTTAGAATTGTGTGATTAGGGTTTACTGTTTCATTTTTTTTTTCGTTCGTTTGTTTTGTAATTTTTATTTTTGTAATTATTTTATTTGTGTATTTTAATTCTTGTGTGTTTTGTGATTTATATTTACTTTAGTACCTTTCATTTCTTGTTATGACATTGCTTGTTCATAATTTTTAAACATTGAGGACAATGTTCATTTCTAGGTTTGGGGGTACTGGAGTTTAGCAAGTAAATTTAGTTTGTCTTAAAAAAAAAAAAAAAAAAAATTTGCTTGTGTTTTTTTAATTTTGAGTCCTGTTTTATTTTGTTTTGTTTTTGAGTCACTTTCCGAACACATATGATGAGATTGTGATTGCATGACTTAAATGAAAATTGGATTTCATTTTATTTTATTTTATTTTTAAAAAAAAATTATTAAAAAAAGAGTAAAAATTTAAATAAACAAATAAAATTGGCATTGTTCTAACATGATATGTTTGAAACCTTTGCACTTGCCATTTGTTTCATAATTTTCCAATTAAAGGATTTGCATGATCTAAAGAATTGTATGAAGCATAAATTAGACTTATATAACCAACCATATAAAGTGAGCTTTTGAGCCTTGTACTTCATTTCTTGAGTGTTATATACACATACTCTTAAATTCTTGTCATCTAAGTTGTTGTTTGATCTCATTATTCATTGATTTGGTTGAACACTTAAAAATCATTCATTCTTACGCAATTTGATTTCATGACATTTAAGAAATGATTTTAAGGCCCTCTTTGGATTGTTTGTGCCTTTCAAGCTAACCTTATGCATGCTTATGCATGATTTTTGATTGTTAACCATTTTGAGCTTACATGTAAACCTTTTCTTTCATTTACCAATTTTATTTCCTCACCTTAGCCCGAAAACAAATATTTACCTTTCTAAGGAACTCATGAGCTTTTAATTGTGATGTGTTTTTCATGCTAAGTTTGGGAAGAGTTGTTACATTTAAAAAAAAAAAAAGGAAAAAAAAATTCACACAATTGGTGAAAGAAAAGAGAAAAGTGGTAGTGGATTGAAAATTCATTTTTGGGCCTTCAAAATAATTGGTGTTTGTTCAATAAAGGAGTGAATCATTGTAATGAAGGTATAAGGAGTGTTGATCATGTAAAAATAAATTCTCATTGTGATGATTCGAAGTCTTGTAAACAATTGTATCATGCTCTTATATTTTGAGTTCCTTGGACTTTGTTTTATCCATACCCTTCATTTCTTACTCACCTTACACCCTTGGCCCCATTACAACTTATGTTAAAGACCTAAATTGATCTTAAATGTCATGTGGTTGAATTGCATACATTTTTCTACTTTTAAGTGTTTGGCATCCTTCTTGAGATCATATTAATGCAAGTTCTTCATCTTTTCTATTTCGAGTTAAGTCTTTATGGTTTAACTCTAATCTCATGTTTATAACTGAGTGTTGCATTGTAACCCTCTTCCAGAGTGATTCATTTGTGAGAGGACAACTTTGGTGAGATTTGAAGTTGAACTTGTGCTTTGTATGATTTTTGAAATTGTGTGAAAACTAAGATTGGGGAATTTGTTGCATTTGACAATCACACTACTACACTTTAACTGTTTTGAACTTTGCCTCCTTGTAAATAATGTCTAAATTGAGCTTTTATTGTTAAAATGTTTAAGTCATGTTCATGAGTCATTTCTCTTCGAAAATGTTCGGAAAGATTATTTTGAGTTCTTTTTATTTTTGACTTTTTTTATTTTTATTTTTCTTTTTGCTTTTATTTTTGTTTTTGGTTTTGCTTAAGGACTAACAAATTCTAATAGGTTTTCTAACTACTTTGTTTTGTAGAAATTAGTCAGAACGTTTGTGGTATTCTAACTGTTAAACCCTCAGGAGACACAACTCCTCCTACTAGGGATGCCTAGAGGTTTAAAGGCTTGTTGCATACGCTAAATGCAATCGAGTTACCTACGAAAGTGGTCTAGTTAACTTCTTATTTGTTTTTTATCTTTGTTTTCCTTTTGTTTTGCTCGAGGACTAGCAAAATCTAGGTTTGGGGGTATTTGATCGGTGCATATTTACATATCATTTTGTACCCTTTTAACTTATGATTTGGTTATGTTTTTGAGTTAAACTTGTGCTTTTAATAAGTTTTGTGTTTGTTTTCAGTGTAATAAGCTTGAGACTCACTAATTGCATTTTGGAGACAAGTTAGCTCAAAACGGTGTCTGCAGATCAGTCAACTTCACAGATTGGACTGTACTTACTCAAGAAGAACCAGATAATGAGCTATACATTATTGGAAAGATACGGAAGTCTAGTTTCTGTAGAATTTTACGGTTCATGATTCCGAGTCTTTCTAGATAAAGTTATACATGTTTTGGCAACTTAAGGTCAAATTCGGCAGCATCTGCGTTACTGGGCCAAAAATCACATTTGAAGGCCTTTCCGATTTGTCCTTGAGTTGGGCTGCATATGCTTGGAAAGATAAGACAAAGAGCTTCAAGATCCATATTTTTCCAGATTTTTCAGACTGGAGGCACAAGCCCAAAACGTGCCCACAAGCTGGCTGCAATGCATTGTCATGCATGACATATGCATGATGAAGTGTTGTTGATTGTGGGAAAGTTTGGTGAATCATATTCAATACCTATATTTGGGTGGAATTTTGCAGCAGCCAAATGAGCTAAAAGATGATGAAGTGGGAGTTGCAACACTAAGCCTAAAGACAAGAGGAATTGTTTTCAAATGTAATAGTGTGTTAGGTGAATTAAGTGTTGTAAGTTGGTGAAGTGAGTGTGGTAGGTAAACCTATTGTATAATTCAGATTTTCACTTCCCCTAGCCCTATAAATAGGGAAGTTCTCTAAGCTTGTAATCACACACCCCAAGGGGGGAGCTCTCAAACACTTCTCTAGAGCTCCCTTCCATTCTCTCCCTCAAATTCTCTTAGTTTCCCTTTGTAGTTCTCAATTGTTGTAATAAGATCATTCTACTAAATTTTCTTTCTTCTAAATTCTCCAAACACTTCTTTATTCTCTTTCAAATTCTCTAAAGTCTCCATGTCTCAAACACTTCACAAACACCTTTCTCTTCCTTCTCCAAGTTCACAAACACCTTTCTCTTCTCCAAACACTTTCCAAACACTTTCTTCTCCCTTCTCAAAGCTCTCAAACACTTTTCTTCCAAAATCCTCAAGTTTCTCAAACATATTTTCTTCCAAAAGTCTCCAAATCTCTCAAACACTTTCTTCTCCCTCCTCAAAGTTCTCAAACACTTCCTTTCTTCCTCAAAGTTCTCTTAGTTTCCTTAATGTTTTCTTAGTTGTTTCTTGTAATGTACATTCTTTCTTCTTGTTTTGTTTCTTTTGTTATCATTTTTGTTTTGTGTAGGAAAACTGAACAGGATCATTCAATCACCAATCCCTGTGGAATGGACCTCGCACTTACATACGCTATACTACCGAACGGCTCGTGCACTTGCGAGTATCACAATTTGAGGATGCAGCTAAATCCATTTGGTGCAGCTGAAATCTACACAACATCTGGTAGCGCTACCGTTCGGTAGTCCGGGCGGGAGGAGGCGCTCAAGAGTTGCCGCTGAGTGGGCTCCCGTTCGGCAATCCGCAGGAGGAGGCGCTCGAGAGTTGATCCTGAGTGGGCTACCGTTCGGTAGTCCAGCAGGAGGAGGCGCTCAAGAGTTTTCGCTGAGTGGGCTCCCGTTCGGTCGTCCGCCGGGAGGAGGCGCTTGGCCCTCTTCTCGTGCGTGTCATTCGGAAGTCATGAAAGGGAGCTCAGGAGTCGCCGCTGAGTGGGCTACCGTTCGGCAGTTCCTGGAGTTCAGAACGGAGTCCGACTTGGACTTACCGATAGGTTCTTGACTGGGCAAATTTTGATTATTTCCTCGCACCCGAGTCATGCGGAGGGAGCTGATGGGACAGAGAGACACCTCGTCTTCTGAGCCCGCGTGCTGTGTAGAAACACCGTTCGTTGTGTGACGCGTGGCATGTCAAATAACGCGAGAGCGGAGTCATTAATGCGTCGTTCCGTGTCTCGAGGTGTACCGTCGCAACTCCTGCCCTATAAATAGGAGTGACCTTTGAGGCATAAGTCACTTTGCATTTGTGAGAGACGCGGAAGCTCTGTCAGGCGATTTCCGCGAGAACTAACGGCAATCAAGGCGATTCTGACGCAGTCAATCTGCACTTGAGGCGATTTCGGGCGTGAGCGATCTGTAGTCGAATCTGTCATTCCTTCCACAGCTCTAGCCAAGGTACCGTTCGGCATCCCTTTTAAGTTTTCTTTTACTTCGCGTACGTCATTCCTTGGTTTGAACTAGACTAGAACTTTATGCAAGTGGGGTGTAGTTCGGTAGTCTAGTTACCATAGGTATAGACGTAGGCATCGGTAAGCTAGTCCCTTCGCATGGCCCTTAGTTTCCCTTCCTTGTTTTTGTAGATGTCTCAGCGAGTTCTGGATTGAAGAGTGAGCCCAACGCGTTCGATGGGGAGTCTCCAGGACGGGCAAAGGGAGATAGAGAGTGAGGAGTCGAGTGGGGGATACCGGAGGTAGATGGAGATTCTGACATTGAGATCATCGGTGAGAGGGTTCATTCGGTACCAACCCACGACATCGGTAAAGGGCTGATGACTAGCCAGCCTTTACCGTTGGCCGTGGTGTCCGGGGCGGCTCCCATGTCGGCCTAAGCCCGTCGTTTGAGCCCCAGGTGGAGGATTTCCAGGTTTTGGATCGGCAAGTAGCTTACCGTTCGGAAGCGTCCCTTCTTGTCGACAGAACCCTCCACCTCCGGACGCGGAGGGAGCTGCTCCCGGATCGTCCTTCCAGCCGAAGGTGACGATAGTTAACCGGGGGAGACCAAGGGTGCCTATGGGGGTACCGAAGGAGGATCTCTTCGGCGTAGACTGTTTAGGTCCCAATAAGGTGACCGAACGGGAGATAGCCAAGATCCGCGGTGAGTACGGTATCCCCGATTCGGTAGGGATGCGGATCCCAGGTCCTACCGAATCCCTTAGCAAGCCGAAGGACGGTGAGGTTGCCTTTTCACGCCTGTCCTCCAGCATGGCGTGGCCGACCAAGCCGCCTGCGTTCAGAGGATCCTCGCCCAGGGTGGGTTGACTCCTGGTCAGTACAACCCCACTTTGGGTGGCTCTGAGTCCGTCGGGTTGAGGGGGATCTCGAGGGTCTGCAGCATAACCAAATTTAAGAAGAATGATCATGGAGGTGGGCCTGCCTAAGGTGAACATGGTGATCGGTGATAATTACATATCATTTTGTATCCTTTAACTTATGATTTGATTATGTTTTTGAGTTAAACTTATGTTTAATAAGTTTTGTGTTTGAGTGTAATAAGCTTAAGGACTCACTAATTGCATTTTGGAGACAAGTTAGCTCAAAACGGTGTCTGCAGATCAGTCGACTTCACGGATTGGACTGTACTTTCTCAAGAAGAACCAGATGATGAGCCATACATCATTGGAAAGCTACGGAAGTCTATTTTCTGTAGAATTTTACGATTCATGATTCCGAATCTTCTAGAGAAAGTTATACATGTTTTGGCAACTTAAGGTCAAATTCGGCAGCATCTGCGTTACTGGGCCCAAAATCACATTTGAAGGCCTTCCCGATTGTTCCTTGAGTTGAGCTGCATATGCTTGGAAAGATAAGACAAAGAGCTTCAAGATCCATATTTTTCCAGAATTTTATGACTGGAACCACAAGCCCAAAACGAGCCCACAATATGGCTGCAATGCATTGTCATGCATGACATATGCATGATGAAGTGTTGTTGATTGTGGGAAAGTTTGGTGAAGCATATTCAATACCTATATTTGAGTGGAATTTTGCAGCAGCCAAATGAGCCAAAAGATGATGAAGTGGGGTGCAACACTAAGCCTAAAGACAAGAGGAATTGTTTTCAAATGCAATTGTGTGTTAGGTTAAGTTGGTGAATTAAGTGTTGTAAGTTGGTGAAGTGAGTGTGGTAGGTAAACCTATTGTATAATTCAGATTTTCACTTCTCCTAGGCCTATAAATAGGGAAGTTCTCTAAGCTTGTAATCACACCCCAAGGGGGGGAGCTCTCAAGCACTTCTCTAGAGCTCCCTTCCCTTCTCTCCCTCAAATTCTCTTAGTTTCCCTTTGTAGTTTTCAATTGTTGTAATAAGATCATTCTACTAAATTTTCTTTCTTCTAAATTCTCCAAACACTTCTTTATTCTCTTTCAAATTCTCCAAAGTCTCCATGTCTCAAACACTTCCCAAACATTTCTCTATTCTCTTCAAAAGTCTCCATGTTCTTGAAACACTTCTTAAACACATTCTCTTCCAAACATTCTCCAATTCCTCAAAAACATGTCTCTTCTCTTCCAAAATCCTCAAAGCTCTCAAACACTTCCTTGCTTCCAAAAATCTCCAAATCTCTCAAACACTTCTCCCTTCTCTAAAGTTCTCAAACACAATTCCCATTCCTTCACCAAATTCTCTAAGTTCTCAAACACTTCCCAAACACCTTTCTCTTCTCCAAGTTCTCAAATACTTTCTTCTCCCTTCTCTAAAGCTCCCAAACACTTCCTTTCTTCCTCAAAGTTCTCTTAGTTTCCTTAATGTTTTCTTAGTTGTAATTTATTTTTCTTGTAATATACATTCTTTCTTCTTGTTTTGTTTCTTTTGTTTTCATTTCTGTTTTGTGTAGGAAAACTGAATTGGATCATTCAATCACCAATCCCTGTGGAATCGACCTCGCACTTACATATGCTATACTACCGAACGGCTCGTGCACTTGCGAGTATCACAAGTTGAGGATGCAGCTGAATCCATTTTGGTGCAGCTGAAATCCGACACAACAAGTTTTTGGCGGCGTTGCCGGGGATCGGTAACATTGTTTGATTCTATTTGGTTTTCCTACTTTTTATTATTTTTATTTTTTGTATATAACTAGACAGTTTCATGTTTTAAAGTGAATGACGTTAATTAACAAGTTGTGTTTTGTTGCGTAGATTTAGCTGCACCAAAATGGATTCAGCTACATCCTCAACTTGTGATACTCGCAAGAGAAGGTGTAAGTGCGAGGCCGTTGGGAAGTGTTTGAGAACTTGAGAATTTGGAAGAGAAGGTGTTTGGGAAGCTTTGAGGATTTTGGAAGAGAAAGGAAAGTGTTTGGGAAGCTTGAGGATTTTGGAAGAGAAGGGAAATGTGGAAGAGAGTAGAGAAAGTGTTTGAGAACTTTGAGAATTTGGAAGAGAGCGTTTGAGAACTTGGATGATTTTTGGAAGGGAAGAGAAATGTGTTTGAGAACTTGGAGAATGTTTGTGAACTTGGAGAATTTGATAACTTAAGGAAGGGAGAGAAAGTGTTTGTGAAGTGTTTGAGACATGGAGACTTTTGGAAGAGAAGGGAAAATGGTGTTGAGAACTTTGTGGATTTTCGAAGAGCATGTGTTTGAGAACATGGGAAATGTTTTAGAGCATGGATCTTATTACAACAATTGAGAACTACAAAAGGGAAACTAAGAGAATTTGAGGGAGAGAAGGGAAGGGAGCTCTAGAGAAGTGTTTGAGAGCTCCCCCCCTTGGGGTGTGATTACAAGCTTAGAGAACTTCCCTATTTATAGGCCTAGGGGAAGTGAAAATCTGAATTATACAATAGGTTTACCTACCACACTCACTTCACCAACTTACAACACTTAATTCACCTAACACACTATTACATTTGAAAACAATTCCTCTTGTCTTTAGGCTTAGTGTTGCAACTCCCACTTCATCATCTTTTGGCACATTTGCTGCTGCAAAATTCCACTCAATTAATAGGTATTGAATATGCTTCACCAAACTTTCCCACAATCAACAACACATCATCATGCATATGTCATGCATGAAAATGCATTGCAGCCAGCTTGTGGGCTCGTTTTGGGCTTGTGGTTCCATCCTGAAAAATCTGAAAAAATATGTATCTTGAAGCTCTTTGTCTTATATTTCCAAGCATATGCAGCCCAACTCAAGGAAAAATCGGGAAGGCCTTCAAATGGGATTTTTGGCCCAGGAACGCAGATGCTGCCGAATTTGACCTTAAGTTGCCAAAACATGTATAACTTTCTCTAGAAGACTCGGAATCATGAACCGTAAAATTCTACAGAAAATAGACTTCCGAGCTTTCCAATGATGTATGGCTCATTATCTGGTTCTTCTTGAGCAAGTACAGTCCAATCCGTGAAGTTGGCTGATCTGCAGACACCGTTTTGAGCTAATTTGTCTCCAAAATGCAATTTGTGAGTCTCAAGCTTATAATCCTGAAACAAGCACAAAACTTATTAAAAGCACAAGTTTAACTCAAAAGCATAACCAAATCATAAGTTAAAAGGGTACAAAATGATATATAAATATGCACCGATCAAATACCCCCAAACCTAGATTTTGCTAGTCCTCGAGCAAAACAAAAGGAAAACAAAAATGAAAATAAAACAAGAAGTTAACTAGAGCACTTCGTAGGTAACTCGATTGCATTTAGCGTATGCAACAAGCCTTTAAACCTCTAGGCATCCCTAGTAGGAGGAGTTGTGTCTCCTGAGGGTTTTAACAATTACAATACCCACAAACGTTTTTCTAATTCTACAAAACAAAATGGTTAGAAAACTTATTAGATGTTAGTCCTCAAGCAAAATAACAAAAACAAAAACAAACATAAATACATTAACAAAAACAAAACAAAAAAACAAAAAACAATTACAAAAATAAAAAGAACTCAAAACAATCTTTCCGAACATTTTCTAAAAAGAAATGGCTCATGCACATGACTTAAACGTTTTAATAATAAAAGCTTAATTTTGGACATTATTCACAAACCGGCAAAGTTCAAAACATAGTATGCTCAAAGTGTAGTAGTGTGATAGCCAAATGCAACAAATTCCCCAATCTTAGTTTTCACACAATTTCAAAAATCATACAAAGCATAAGTTCAACTTCAAATCTCACCAAAGTTGTCCTCTCACAAATGAATCACTCAGAAGATGGCTATAATGCAACACTCAGTTATAAACATGAGAATAGAGTTAAACAGAAGGGACTTAACTCGAAATAGAAAGATGAAGAACTTGCATTAATATGATCTCAAGAAGGATGCCAAACACTTAAAAGTAGAAAAATGAATGCAATTCAACCACATGACATTTAAGATCAATTTAGGTCTTTAACATAGGTTGTAATGGGGCCAAGGGTGTAAGGTGAGTAAGAAATGAAGGGTATGGATAAAACAAAGTCCAAGGAACTCAAAATATAAGAGCATAAAATAATTGTTTACAAGACTTCGAATCATCACAATGAGAATTTATTTTTACATGATCAATACTCCTTATACCTTCATTTACAATGACTCACTCCTTTATTGAACAACCACCAATTTATTTTGAAGGCCCAAAAAAATGGATTTTCAATCAACTACCACTTTTCTATTTTCTTTCACCAATTGTGTGAATTTTTTTTTCCTTTTTTTTTTTTAGAAATGTAACACCTCTTCCCAAACTTAGCATGAAAAACACATCCCTATTAAAGCTCATGAGTTCCTTAGAAAGGTAAATATTTGTTTTTCGGGCTAAGGTGAGGAAATAAAATTGGTAAATGAAAGAAAAGGTTTACATGTAGGCTCAAAATGGTTAACAATGGAAAATCATGCTTAAGCATGCATAAGGTTAGCTTGAAAGGCACAAACGATCCAAAGAGGGCCTTAATATCATTTCTTAAATGTCATGGAATCAAATTGCATAAGAATGAATGACTTTTAAGTGTTCAACCAAATCAATGAATAATGAGATCAAACAACAACTTAGATGACAAGAAAATAAGAGTATGTGTATAACACTCATGAAATGAAGTACAAGGCTCAAAAGCTCACTTTATATGGTTGGTTATATAAGTCTAATTTATGCTTCATACAATTCTTTAAATCATGCAAATCCTTTAATTGGAAAATTATGAAACAAATGGCAAGTGCAAAGGTTTCAAACATATCATGCTAGAACAATGCCAATTTTTATTTTTATTTTTTAATTTTTTAAGTTTTTTTTAACAATAAAAAGTTACAAAAAAGAAAAAGAAAAATAATAAATAATAAATAAATAAAATTCAATTTTGATTTAAGTCATGGAACATTTATCACAATCTCATCATATGTGTTCGGAAAGTGACTCAAAAACAAAACAAAACAAAACTCAAAATAAAAGAAAAACAAGCAATAAATTTTGTTTTTAATTTTTTTATATATATAATTTTTTGAAAAAATTAGGAAAAACCAAATTTATTTGCTAAACTTCAATACCCCCAAATCTAGAAATGAACATTGTCCTCAATGTTTAAAAATTAGCCACAAGCAATGTCATAATAACAAATGAAGGTATTAAAGCAAATAAAAAATAACAAAATATAAAAATAAAATAAAAGAAAATAATTACAAAAATAAAAATTACAAAACAAACAATCAAATAAAATAAAAAAAATAAAAAAATAAAACGAAACGGTAAAACACTCAAAACAGGTAAGCCCTAAACAGAAGGTCTTACGCAAACTAAAACCCAATTTTTTTTTTTGAAAGCCCAAAGCCCACAATGAAATTAACCCACCTTGAAACACAAAAAAACCGACCCAATAAAAAAACACGTTTTTTATTGTTTTAATTTAATTTAATTTTTATTTTAAAGATGAAACGTGAATTGGGAGTGCAAAGGCGGGATTTCTGAAAAGTACGTGGTCCCTAATGTCGTCTCTTGGTTAGTCATAGGCAGGCTGAGTGAGACACGCGTCGCAGATGGAAGCGCCGCAGAGTTCACAAGCGGAAATTACGGGCTAATGGAAAGGCGCGAAGACTTTCCTGGACGCGTCCGTTCAGAAAGGTCACGTCGTGATAAATGAGTTGGGTGTGGTTGGAAAGAGAGAAGGTGGTGGGACTGGAGGAATGCTGGAGATTAGGAAATTGCTCAACGCGCCAATGGCTAGGGTTTGTTAAAGACTATGTCTATAAGAAGGAAAAAGAAGGGAAAACACACAAACTCAAAAACACAAAAGAGAAAAGAAGCAAGAAAAAGAAAAAAAGTGAGAAATCAAATGGCCTCTAACTACCCATTTTCGTTGGATCTCAACCTAGCTCCACCGACTCAGACATGGGGCCAAGCAGCGGCACCGGTATGGGTACCCTACTTTGCCTCCGCAAGGGGGCCTGTGACTGTCAATGACTCAATACTCCTGGACAACGATGTTGCCATTGGAGTTGGCAGAAATTTAGTGACTCCTAAAGATATACGTGTGTTCGGGACAAGGGATGACAACCGGGTCACGAGTGATGCCCTGGCACTGAGCGTGCAAAGTCCAGCATGTGTTGCAAGTTTGGGTCATCGCCTACTGCGAAGTCCCATGAGGTAGAGATTCTGAAAGGTCAGTTGAGCGGCGGAGCGAAGTATGGTTGAAGAGTGTCAGACTGCTATAAAAAGCTTGAAAAGGGAGAGGGCAAGGATAGTGGAGGTGAATCGACACAGCTAGAAGTATTGCGGGACTAGAATAAAAACCTATCAAAGATGGTAGAGTTGTATTCTCGTGACATGCGAAACCAGCTGGAGGACCTAGACCGACCGGGTAAACGTAAGCAAGCAGATCGCGAGAGTAGTTATGCTCAAGCTAAGATTGCGATCTTTGGGAGCTCAAGTGGTGAGCCCCAAGAGGCTGTGCGTGAAGCCCCGGAAGAGGATAGCCAGAGGGCCAAACTCAAAACTCCTATGGTTCGAGACACCTCAGCGCTCTGAAGAAATGATTTCTACTGTTTTTATTTTTTTGGTTGTTTTTGTTTTTGTTATTTTGGTTTCAGAAATAAAAGAGTAAAGTTGCAGAAGGAAAAAGAAAGAGACAAAGAAAACACACTTCCCACTTAAATCTAACAAAAACGACAAATGGAAAAGAAAGCACACTTCCCAAACTTAAATAAAACAAAAATAATAAACGAAAAAAGAAAGCACAGTTCCCTAACTAAAATAAAACAAAGATGATAGCCGAAAGGGAAAGACAAAAACACAAAGCTCTAGAAAATGAAAGTAACGGGCAAAAACATAAAACACCAAAAACACGAAAGTAAAAAGAAAAGTAAAGTGAAAGTAAAGGTGCTCCCCCTTGAAGCGATTAGGTCGAGCATGCCCGGGAAATCCTGAAATGGTGTTGGCTCTCTCTCAGTCAGCATATTTCTATTTAAACCACATCTCTCCAAGCGGATGATACCCAGCATTTCTTCCTGCAAACTCAAGGAAAAACATCAAAAAATTCAGAAGCAAAACAAATGGCATCCTCATGTACTCACCTTGATGATCTCAACCTTGAGCTCTCACTTGCACCACCGAATGCCCGGGATAAGGGCTCGTCCAAACCCTGTCTTCCCAAACTCCACATATCATCACGGTACGGCCTCAAACTTTCCTGAGGTAATACCAAACTTTCTGAGGCAGTGCCGAACGGGCAGTGCTGCTGGGCAGCATGATTGGCAGTAAACTCACATCGGCAGATCACCTGCATGTGGCACAGAGGTCCGACAAGGCTGCAGTGGAGGAGTCCCACAATTTAACGGTGCTCCATGCGGTCTCGGCTACCAATTTAGGCATGCGATTGTTGGCGAGAACACGAGAGTGTGCTGCGCTCAGCGAGGAAGTGGCTTCCTTGAAGGGTATGGTGGCGGACTCCAGAAGCGGCTCTCCTTGCCAGTCAGCATGTGGAAGCATTGCAGAAAAGGAATGAGGACCATGTAGAGCCTTGGAGATCCTGCAAGTGCGATACAATAGAGGCAAGCCATGATGATGAAGATGATGAAGAAGAAGAAGATGAAGATGAAGATGACGAAGAAGAAAATGATGATGATGTTGTTTTTTAATTCACTTGAATGTTTTTTTGTTTTTTTGTTTTTTTTAATTTTTTTTAATTTTTTGTTTTTTTAAGTGAAATAAAGTTTGTTTGTTTGTTTGTTTGTTTTTTAACACTTAGAAATAAACTAATCAACCAAACCACGTAAATAAATACATAAACTAACTTAACAAAACAAAAACAAAAGTAAAGACTGGCAGAAAAAGAAAACAAAGAAAATAAAAAAAAACTTAATTTAAAAACACACGAATATACAAGCAACTCACGGATGACCAGTTAAGGGCCTCAGAAAACACAGCCAGGGGATCCGGGAAGGTTGGAGGGGTCACAATGGTCCCGCTTAAAACCCAAACTTCTTAAACACCGAAGGTGTCGCCTAAAGAACTCCTAGACACTGTATTGACGAAGACGCTCAGCTGGAGTTACCACGAGTCAGCTCATATAAAAAATATTTTTAAAATTTTTAAAATTTTTAATTTTTAGTTTTTAAGATAAGAAAAAAAAATTAAGATAAAATGAGACAACAAACCATAAATGAAAATGAACTAAGTACTGTAAACAAACTTAAACAAATGACATAAATTGTTGTACTAAAAGAAACAAACCAAGAAATAAACAGAATTTAAAGAAGAGAAAGGATTGAAATGCTCCCCCTTGAAGCAATTAGGTTAGAGCATGGATGCACTTGGAGGTCGCGACTTCTCCCACTGCTCCATACTTCCCATTCTTATGATTGAGGTTGCCATCTCTCTCCATTTTTATTAAGCTGTCATAAATTGCTAAAACAAACACACAAACTTGAAATGGAATTAAAAGGGTTAGGAAATAAAAGGAAAATCAACACACATCCAATTTCATGCTTCAAAGCAACAAGCAACAAAGTAAAATAAACTAGTTTATGAAGTTCGTTCTTTCTCAAATATGATTATCCATATGGTGTGTGGTTTTAATCAAGTATTCAAAAAAAGCATTTAGCTATGGTGTTTAGTCTAAACACAAATTCTGAACCCATTAAGAACAAGAAGAACAATAAAGAACCAAGTAGAATTTAAACATGGTGTTTGTCTTCAATATCTACCCATTCATTCACTAATCAGTCCAAGAGTCATATGGTGTTTATGTAAACTTGAACAAGATATTTAATTAAGAACAAGTGAATGAAACCATAAACAAGAAATAATCGACATGCTACTTGAACCTCTTTTGTTTTTGTGTTGTGTAAGCTGGGACTCAAACCCAGTTCTCTTGCTTGTAAGGCAATTGTCCTTGTCCGTTGGACTACAAACACAACTTGTCAATTAATGTCATTAACTTTAAAACATGAAACTGTCTAGTTATATACAAAAAATAAAAATAATAAAAAGTAGGAAAACCAAATAGAATCAAACAATGTTACCGATCCCGGCAACGGCGCCAAAAACTTGTTGCGTAGATTTAGCTGCACCAAAATGGATTCAGCTACATCCTCAACTTGTGATACTCGCAAGTGCACGAGCCGTTCGGTAGCATAGCATATGTAAGTGCGAGGTCGATTCCACAGGGATTGGTGATTGAATGATCCAATTCAGTTTTCCTACACAAAAAGAGAAATGAAAACAAAAGAAGCAAAAAGTTTTGTACAACACTTGAGAACATGGAGAGTTTGGATGAGAATAGAGAGAAGTGTTTGAGAAAGAGAAGGGAGAAGAGTTTTGGGAAGTGTTTGAGAACTTGAGAATTTGGAAGAGAAGGTGTTTGGGAAGCTTTGAGGATTTTGGAAGAGAAAGGAAAGTGTTTGGGAAGCTTGAGGATTTTGGAAGAGAAGGGAAATGTGGAAGAGAGTAGAGAAAGTGTTTGAGAACTTTGAGAATTTGGAAGAGAGCGTTTGAGAACTTGGATGATTTTTGGAAGGGAAGAGAAATGTGTTTGAGAACTTGGAGAATGTTTGTGAACTTGGAGAATTTGATAACTTAAGGAAGGGAGAGAAAGTGTTTGTGAAGTGTTTGAGACATGGAGACTTTTGGAAGAGAAGGGAAAATGGTGTTGAGAACTTTTTGGATTTTCGAAGAGCATGTGTTTGAGAACATGGGAAATGTTTTAGAGCATGGATCTTATTACAACAATTGAGAACTACAAAAGGGAAACTAAGAGAATTTGAGGGAGAGAAGGGAAGGGAGCTCTAGAGAAGTGTTTGAGAGCTCCCCCCTTGGGGTGTGATTACAAGCTTAGAGAACTTCCCTATTTATAGGCCTAGGGGAAGTGAAAATCTGAATTATACAATAGGTTTACCTACCACACTCACTTCACCAACTTACAACACTTAATTCACCTAACACACTATTACATTTGAAAACAATTCCTCTTGTCTTTAGGCTTAGTGTTGCAACTCCCACTTCATCATCTTTTGGCACATTTGCTGCTGCAAAATTCCACTCAATTAATAGGTATTGAATATGCTTCACCAAACTTTCCCACAATCAACAACACATCATCATGCATATGTCATGCATGACAATGCATTGCAGCCAGCTTGTGGGCTCGTTTTGGGCTTGTGGTTCCATCCTGAAAAATCTGAAAAAATATGTATCTTGAAGCTCTTTGTCTTATCTTTCCAAGCATATGCATCCCAACTCAAGGAGAAATAGGGAAGGCCTTCAAATGTGATTTTTGGCCCAGTAACGCAGATGCTGCCGAATTTGACCTTAAGTTGCCAAAACATGTATAACTTTCTCTAGAAGACTCGGAATCATGAACCGTAAAATTCTACAGAAAATAGACTTCCGTAGCTTTCCAATGACGTATGGCTCATTATCTGGTTCTTCTTGAGAAAGTACAGTCCAATCCGTGAAGTTGGCTGATCTGCAGACACCGTTTTGAGCTA
Organism: Prunus fruticosa; assembly: GCA_018703695.1. Taxonomy (NCBI): domain Eukaryota; kingdom Viridiplantae; phylum Streptophyta; class Magnoliopsida; order Rosales; family Rosaceae; genus Prunus; species Prunus fruticosa. The sequence goes on along the minus strand of CM031918.1, from coordinate 11,610,439 downwards.
ATTTGTCTCCAAAATGCAATTTGTGAGTCTCAAGCTTATAATACTGAAACAAGCACAAAACTTATTAAAAGCACAAGTTTAACTCAAAAGCATAACCAAATCATAAGTTAAAAGGGTACAAAATGATATATAAATATGCACCGATCATGTTTGTAGTCCAACGGACAAGGACAATTGCCCTGACAAGCAAGAGAACTGGGTTTGAGTCCCGGCTTACACAACACAAAAAAGGTTCAAGTAGCATGTCGATTATTTCTTGTTTAGGGTTTCATTCACTTGTTCTTAATTAAATATCTTGTTCAAGTTTACATAAACATCATATGACTCTTGGACTGATTAGTGAATGAATGGGTAGATATTGAAGACAAACACCATGTTTAAATTCTACTTGGTTCTTTATTGTTCTTCTTGTTCTTAATGGGTTCGGAATTTGTGTTTAGACTAAACACCATAGCTAAATGTTTTTTCTGAATACTTGATTAAAACCACACACCATATGGATAATCATATTTGAGAAAGAACGAACTTCATAAGCTAGTTTAATTTACTTTGTTGCTTGTTACTTTGAAACATGAAAGTGTTGATTTTTCCTTTTCGTTTTTTTTAGTTCTTTTTTATTTATTTCCTAATCCTTTTAATTCCGTTTCAAGTTTTTGTTTGTGCTTGTTCTAGCAATTTATGACAGCTTCATAAAAATGGAGAGAGATGGCAACCTCAATCATAAGATGGGAAGTGTGGAGCGAGTGGGAGAAGTCGCGACCTCCAAGTGCATCCATGCTCGAACCTAATCGCTTCAGAGGGGAGCATTTCAATCCTTTCTCTTCTTTAAATTCTATTTATTTCTTGGTTTGTTTCTTTTAGTACAACAATTTATGTCATTTGTTTGAGTTTGTTTAGTGTACTTAGTTCATTTTCATTTATGGTTTGTTGTCTCATTTTATCTTAATTTGTTTTTGTTTCTTATCTTAAAAATTAAAAATTAAAAATTAAAAAAAATTCAAAAAGATTTTTCATATGAGCTGACTTATGGTAACTCCAGTAAGCACTTCCGTCAATCCAGTGTCAAGGAGTTCTTTAGGCGACACCTTCGGTGTCTAAGAAGTTTGGGTTTTAAGAGGGACCATTGTGACCCCTCCAACATTCCCGGATCCCCTGGCTGTATTTTCTGAGGCCCTTAACTAGTCATCCATGAGTTGCTTGTATATTTGTGTATTTAAAAAAAAAAAAATTAAATAATTTTGAAATTTGAGTTTTCATTTCTTTTTCCTTGTAAATTGCAATTTGGAATTTCTTTGTTTTCTTTTTTCTTTGTGTGGTCAGTTGTAAATAATAATAAATTTTTTTTTTCAAAAAAAATCAATTTGGAACTAATTTGTTTTTTTTGTTTTTTTGTTTTGTTAAGTTAGTTTATGTATTTATTTACGTGGTGTGGTTAGTTAGTGTTAAAAACACATTTTTATTTCACTGCAAAAAAAAAACAAAAAACAAAAAAAAAAAAACATAAAAAACATTAAAAAAAACATAAAAAAACATAAAAAACAATAACAACAACTTCTTCTTCATTTTCATCTTCTTCATCATCTTCATCTTCATCTTCATCTTCATCTTCATGGCATGCCTCTATTGTCTCGCACTTGCAGAATCTCCAGCAGCTCCACATGGTCCTCATTTTTCTCTCCAGTGCTTCCACGTGCTGATTGGCACAATAGAGCCGCTTCTGCAAGTCCGCCACCATAGCCTTCAAGGAAGCTACTTCCTCGCTCAGCGCGGCACACTCCCGTGTTCTTGCCAACAATCGCATGCCTAAATTGGTAGCCGAGACCGCATGGAGCACCGTTAAATTGTGGGACTCCTCCACCGCAGCCTTGTGGACCTCTGTGCCACATGCAGGATGATCTGCCGATGTGAGTTTCCTGCCAATCATGCTGCTCGGCAGCACTGCTCTGTTCGGCATTGCCTCAGAAAAGTTCGGTATTACCTCAGCAAAGTTTGAGGCCGTACCGTGATGATATGTGGAGTTTGGGAAGACGGGGTTTGGACGAGCCCTTATCTGGGCATTCGGTGGTGCAAGTGAGAGTTCAAGGTTGAGATCATCAAGGTGAGTGCATGAGGATGCCATTTGTTTTGCTTCTGAATTTTTTGATGTTTTTCCTTGAGTTTGCAGGAAGAAATGCTGGGTATCATCCGCTTGAGAGATGTGGTTTAAATAGGCATATGCTGATAGAGAGAGCCAACACCATTTCGGATTTCCCAGGCATGCTCGACCTAATCGCTTCAAGGGGGAGCACATTAACTTTCACTTTACTTTACTTTATTTTTTTTTTCCGTGTTTTCGGGTGTTTTATGTTTTTGCCCGTTACTTTCATTTTCTAGTGTTTTGTGTTTTTCCCTTTCGGCTATCACCTTTGTCTTATTTTAGTTTGAGAAGTGTGCTTTCTTTTTCCGTTTGTCGTTTTTGTTTGATTTAAGTTTGGGAAGTGTGTTTTCTTTGTCTCTTTCTTTTTCCTTCTGCAACTTTACTCTTTTATTTCTGAAACCAAAATAACAAAAACAAAAACAACCAAAAAAATAAAAATAGTAGAAATCATTTCTTGACAGCGCTAGTTGTCTCGACCATAGGAGCTTTGAGTTTGGCCCTCTGGCTATCCTCTTCCAGGGCTTCACGCACAGCCTCTTGGGGCTCACCACTTGAGCTCCCAAAGATCGCAATCTTAGCTTGAGCATAACTACTCTCGCGATCTGCTTGCTTGCGTTTAACCAGTCGGTCTAGGTCCTCCAGCTGCTTCGCATGTCACGAGAATACAACTCTACCATCTTTGATAGGTTTTTATTCTCGTCCTGCAATACTTATAGCTGGTGTCGATTCACCTCCACTATCCTTGCCCTCTCCCTTTTCAAGCTTTTTATAGCACTCTGACACTCTTCAACCATACTTCGCTTCGCTACTAACTGACCTTTCAAAATCTCTACCTCATGGGACTTCGCAAGTAGGCGATGACCCAAACTTGCAACACATGCTGTACTCTCTGCACGCTCAGTGCCAGGGCATCACTCGTGACCCGGTTGTCATCCCTTGTCCCGAACACACGTATATCTTTAGGAGTTACTAAATTTCTGCCAACTCCAATGGCAACATCGTTGTCCAGGAGTATTGAGTCATTGACAGTCACAGGCCCCCTTGCGGAGGCAAAGTAGGGTACCCATCCTGGTGCCGCTGCTTGGCCCCATGTCTGAGTCGGTGGAGCTAGGTTGAGATCTAACGAAAATGGGTAGGAAGATGCCATTTGATTTCTCACTTTTTTTTCTTTTTCTTGCTTCTTTTCTCTTTTGTGTTTTTGAGTTTGTGTGTTTTCCCTTCTTTTTCCTTCTTATAGACATAGTCTTTGACAAACCCTAGCCATTGCAGCGTTTGAGCATTTTCTGAATCTCCAGCATTCCTCGAGTCCCACCACCTTCTCTCTTTCCAACCATACCCAACTCATTTATCACAATGTGCCTTTTCTGAACGGACGCGTTCAGTAAAGTCTTCGCGCCTTTCCATTAGCCCGTAATTTCCGCTTGTGAAATATGCGGCGCTTCTATTTGTCGACGCGTGTCTCGCCCTCTCATTGGTCCCTTACACTAAACGAAACATCATGACCCATGTTCTTTTAAAATAATAATAATAATAATAAAAATAAAAATCAATTGAACATGTGGGCTTTGGACTTCATTGTGGGCTTCGGGTTTTCACTGTTGTTTGGGTTTCAAGGTGGGTTAATTTCATTGTGGGCTTTGGGCTTTCAAAAAAATAAAATTGGGTTTCAGTTTGCATAAGACCTGTCCTGTTTAGGGCTTACTGTTTTGAGTGTTTTACTGTTTCGTTTTGTTTAATTATTTGTTTGTTTGTTTGTTTTATAAGTTTTATTTTGTATTTATTCTTGTATTTTCATTCTTGTGTATTTTGTGATTTTTATTTGCTTTAATACCTTCATTTGTTATTATGACATTGCTTGTGGCTAATTGTTAAACATTGAGGACAATGATCATTTCTAGGTTTTGGGGTATTAGAGTTTAGCATGTAAATTTGGGTTTTCCTGAATTTAAATTTTTTTATTTGCTTGTTTTTATTTTTATTTTTATATTATTTTTGAGTCTTGCTTTTATTTTTATTTTTGTTTTGTTTTTAGTCCTTTCCAAAAAAAAATGATGAGATTGTGATAAATGTTGCATGACTTAAATGAAAATTGGATTTCATTTTATTTTATTTTATTTTAAAAAAATTATTTTAAAAAAAAGGGTAAAAATTTAAATAAAATAAATAAATTTGGCATTGTTCTAGCATGATATGCTTGAAACCATCTTTACACTTGCCATTTGTTTCATAATTTTCCAATTAAAGGATTTGCATGATCTGAAGAATTGTATGAAGCATAAATTAGACTTATATAACCAACCATATAAAGTGAGCTTTTGAGCCTTGTACTTCAATTCATGAGTGTTATATACATATACTCTTAATTTCTTGTCATCTAAGTTGTTGTTTGATCTCATTATTCATTGATTTGGTTGAACACTTAAAAGTCATTCATTCCTATGCAATTTGATTCCATGACATTTAAGAAATGATATTAAGGCCCTCTTTGGATCGTTTGTGCCTTTCAAGCTAACCTTATGCATGCTTAAGCATGATTTTCCATTGTTAACCATTTTGAGCCTACATGTAAACCTTTTCTTTCATTTACCAATTTTATTTCCTCACCTTAGCCCGAAAAACAAATATTTACCTTTCTAAGGAACTCATGAGCTTTAATAGGGATGTGTTTTTCATGCTAAGTTTGGGAAGAGGTGTTACATTTCAAAAAAAAAAAAGGAAAAAAAAAATTCACACAATTGGTGAAAGAAAAGAGAAAAATGGTAGTTGATTGAAAATTCATTTTTGGGCCTTCAAAATAAATTGGTGGTTGTTCAATAAAGGAGTGTGAATCAATGTAAATGAAGGTACAAGGAGTTTTGATCATATAAAAATAAATTCTCATTGTGATGATTCGAAGTCTTGTAAACAATTGTTTTATGCTCTTATATTTTGAGTTCCTTGGACTTTGTTTTATCCATACCGTTCATTTCTTACTCACCTTACACCCTTGGCCCCATTACAACCTATGTTAAAGACCTAAATTGATCTTAAATGTCATGTGGTTGAATTGCATACATTTTTCTACTTTTAAGTGTTTGGCATCCTTCTTGAGATCATTTTAATACAAGTTCTTCATCTTTCTATTTTCGAGTTAAGTCTTTATGGTTTAACTCTAATCTCATGTTTATAACTGAGTGTTGCATTATAGCCCTCTTCCGAGTGATTCATTTGTGAGAGGACAACTTTGGTGAGATTTGAAGTTGAATTTGTGCTTTGTATGATTTTTGAAATTGTGTGAAAACTAAGATTGGGGAATTTGTTGCATTTGGCAATCACACCACTACACTTTGAGCATATTATGTTTTGAACTTTGCCACCTTGTGAATAATGTCTTAAATTGAGCTTTTGTTGTTAAAACTTTTGAGTCATGTGCATGAGTCATTTCTCTTCAGAAATGTTTGGGAAGATTGTTTTGAGTCTAATTTTTGTTTTTTTTTATTTTTATTTTTGTTTTTGCTTCTATGTTTGTTTTTGTTATTTTGCTTAAAGGACTAACAAATCTAATAAGTTTTCTAACCATTTTGTTTTGTAGAGTTAGAAAAACGTTTGTGGGTATCGTATCTGTTAAATCCTCAGGAGACACAACTCCTCCTACTAGGGATGCCTAGAGGTTTAAAGGCTTGTTGGATATGCTAAATGCAATCGAGTTACCTACGAAAGTGGTCTAGTTAACTTCTTATTTGTTTTTTATCTTTATTTTCCTTTTGTTTTGCTCGAGGACTAGCAAAATCTAGGTTTGAGGGTATTTGATCGGTGCATAATTACATATCATTTTGTATCATTTTAACTTATGATTTGATTATGTTTTTGAGTTAAACTTATGCTTTTAATAAGTTTTGTGTTTGTTTCAGTGTAATAAGCTTAAGGACTCACTAATTGCATTTTGGAGACAAGTTAGCTCAAAACGGTGTCTGCAGATCAGTCAACTTCACGGATTGGACTGTACTTGCTCAAGAAGAACCAGATGATGAGCCATACATCATTGGAAAGCTACGGAAGTCTATTTTCTGTAGAATTTTACGATTCATGATTCCGAATCTTCTAGAGAAAGTTATACATGTTTTGGCAACTTAAGGTCAAATTCGGCAGTATCTGCGTTACTGGGCCAAAAATCACATTTGAAGGCCTTCCCGATTTTTCCTTGAGTTGGGCTGCATATTCTTGGAAAGATAAGACAAAGAGCTTCAAGATCCATATTTTTCCAGAATTTTATGACTGGAACCACAAGCCCAAAACGAGCCCACAATATGGCTGCAATGCATTGTCATGCATGACATATGCATGATGAAGTGTTGTTGATTGTGGGAAAGTTTGGTGAAGCATATTCAATACCTATATTTGAGTGGAATTTTGCAGCAGCCAAATGAGCCAAAAGATGATGAAGTGGGGGTGCAACACTAAGCCTAAAGATAAGAGGAATTGTTTTCAAATGCAATTGTGTGTTAGGTTAAGTTGGTGAATTAAGTGTTGTAAGTTGGTGAAGTGAGTGTGGTAGGTAAACCTATTGTATAATTCAGATTTTCACTTCTCCTAGGCCTATAAATAGGGAAGTTCTCTAAGCTTGTAATCACACCCCAAGGGGGGGGAGCTCTCAAGCACTTCTCTAGAGCTCCCTTCCCTTCTCTCCCTCAAATTCTCTTAGTTTCCTTTTGTAGTTTTCAATTGTTGTAATAAGATCATTCTACTAAATTTTCTTTCTTCTAAATTCTCCAAACACTTCTTTATTTTCTTTCAAATTCTCCAAAGTCTCCATGTCTCAAACACTTCCCAAACATTTCTCTATTCTCTTCAAAAGTCTCCATGTTCTTGAAACACTTCTTAAACACATTCTCTTCCAAACATTCTCCAATTCCTCAAAAACATGTCTCTTCTCTTCCAAAATCCTCAAAGCTCTCAAACACTTCCTTGCTTCCAAAAATCTCCAAATCTCTCAAACACTTCTCCCTTCTCTAAAGTTCTCAAACACAATTCCCATTCCTTCACCAAATTCTCTAAGTTCTCAAACACTTCCCAAACACCTTTCTCTTCTCCAAGTTCTCAAATACTTTCTTCTCCCTTCTCTAAAGCTCCCAAACACTTCCTTTCTTCCTCAAAGTTCTCTTAGTTTCCTTAATGTTTTCTTAGTTGTAATTTATTTTTCTTGTAATGTACATTCTTTCTTCTTGTTTTGTTTCTTTTGTTTTCATTTCTGTTTTGTGTAGGAAAACTGAATTGGATCATTCAATCACCAATCCCTGTGGAATCGACCTCGCACTTACATATGCTATACTACCGAACGGCTCGTGCACTTGCGAGTATCACAAGTTGAGGATGCAGCTGAATCCATTTTGGTGCAGCTGAAATCCGACACAACACATGGGCACTTTATTAGTTATGTGCCGACGTCCCAGAAGACTTGGAGGAATCGGCGGGGTGCTGCTTTCGGGCGATTGGGAATCGCCGTCCTGGGACGCCCGTCCGCTTCATATTCCCAAGACCTTCCAGTTAACCGGTAGGTTGCCTCCTTACCGTTTGGTAGGTCAGCAAATTTTTATTTCGGCAGTTCTAATGGTTTCTTTTCCTTTTGCAGGCAAGCTGAACAACCGGTCCGAGCCGATCAAGAGATCTAGCAGATCGATCGAGTGAGGCTTAGGGTTCCTGCTGCCGAGAGGGTGTATCCCGAGTTTCTTTTTACCAAGAACCTCGTCAAAACTCGACTCATCAGCCCTACCGAGAGTAAGTATACTTATTTTCTGCACTGATTTAACGTTCTGTCCTCGTCTTACCGGTGCCTCGTTTCTTTTGCGTGAGCTGGCACTAGGCAATCTGTCGAAGCCAAAAAGATAACCGACTCTACCAAACGGCGCCTCGCGATGGGGCTGCTGGGGAAGAAAAAGAGTCAGGAGGCTGAGGCTGCCTCAGAGTCATCGACACCGGTGGTTGATCCGAACGACCGGTCCCTTCCTGATCGGAAGAGGGCCATGGCTGCCGAGGCACCTGTGATCCGATCGGCACCCAGGGAAGGGCAGGGCTCAGAGGATGTCCCTTCCAAGGCTTCCGGGAAGCGGCCTCTGACCGTTGATTCGAAAGTCGAGATGACGCCGAAGCGTCGCCGGCAGCCTGAGCCTCCGAGGGCGACGCTGGCTATGGAGGAGGAAGGGGGCCTATCGAACGGGTTACCCTCGCCTATCCCTGATCAATGCATATTTACATATCATTTTGTACCCTTCTAACTTATGATTTAGTTATGTTTTTGAGTTAAACTTGTGCTTTTAATAAGTTTTGTGTTTGTTTCAGTGTAATAAGGTTGAGACTCACTAATTGCATTTTGGAGACAAATTAGCTCAAAACGGTGTCTGCAGATCAGTCAACTTCACGGATTGGACTGTACTTGCTCAAGAAGAAACAGATAATGAGCCATACATCATTGGAAATATACGGGAGTCTATTTTCTGTAGAATTTTACGGTTCATGATTCCGAGTCTTCTAGAGAAAGTTATACATGTTTTGGCAACTTAAGGTCAAATTCGGCAGCATCTGCGTTACTAGGCCAAAATCACATTTGAAGGCCTTCCCGATTTTTCCTTGAGTTGGGCTGCATATGCTTGGAAAGATAAGACAAAGAGCTTCAAGATCCATATTTTTCCAGAATTTTATGGATGGAGAAACAAGCCCAAAACGAGCCCAAAAGAAGACTGCAATGCATTGTCATGCATGACATATGCATGAGGTGTTATTGATTGTGGGGAAGTTAGGTGAAGCATATTCAATTCCTATAATTGAGTGGAATTTTGCAGCAGCCAAATGAGCCAAAAGATGATGAAGTGGGAGTTGCAACACTAAGCCTAAAGACAAGAGGAATTGTTTTCAAATGTAATAGTGTGTTAGGTGAATTAAGTGTTGTAAGTTGGTGAAGTGAGTGTGGTAGGTAAACCTATTGTATTATTCAGATTTTCACTTCCCCTAGGCCTATAAATAGGGAAGTTCTCTAAGCTTGTAAACACACCCCAAGGGGGGGGAGCTCTCAAACACTTCTCTAGAGCTCCCTTCCCTTCTCTCCCTCAAATTCTCTTAGTTTCCCTTTGTAGTTCTCAATTGTTGTTATAAGATCATTTACTCAATTTTATTTCTTCTAAATTTTCCTAAACACATCTCTCCTATCTTCCAAAAGTCTCCATGTCTCAAACACTTCACAAACACCTTTCTCTCCCTTCCCTAAGTTCTCAAATTCTCCAAGTTCACAAACATCCTCCAAGTTCTCAACCACTCTCTTCCAAATTCTCAAAGTTCTCAAACACATTCCCTTCCAAAATCCTCAAGCTTCCCAAACACTTTCCTTTCTCTCCAAAAACTCTCCATGTTCTTGAAACAGCTCTCAAACACATTTTCTTCCAAAAGTCTCCAAATCTCTCAAACACTTCTCAATTCTCCAAGTTCTCAAACACCATTTTCTTCCCTTCCAAAATCCTCAAGCTTCTCAAACACCTTCCTTCCTCTTTCAAATTCTCAAGTTCTCAAACACCTTTCTCCTTCTCTTCCAAAATCCTCAAAGCTTCCCAAACACCTTGTCTTCCAAATTCTCAAGTTCTCAAATGTTGTACAAAACCTTTTTACTTCTTTTGTTTTCATTTCTGTTTTGTGTAGGAAAACTGAATTGGATCATTCAATCACCAATCCCTGTGGAATCGACCTCGCACTTACATATGCTATACTACCCAACGGCTCGTGCACTTGCGAGTATCACAAGTTGAGGATGCAGCTGAATCCATTTTGGTGCAGCTGAAATCTACACAACAAGTTTTTGATCCCTCGAAGATGGTCCAGTTCTCGAACCATATGATCCTTGGTTCGCGAGATGGAGCTGTCCGAGATAGACGAGCTCAGGAAGAAGCAGCTTCGGGATGAGGCGGGGCGTGCCTTCCGTCTCCAAGCTTCTGTAAGTATCTTGTTTTCTCCTTCTTCCCCGGTTTCCGTTCGTCTTATCACTTAACTGAAGCTGACCGGTTCCTTTGCAGGCATCCATGGATATGTGGCTCTGCATGAAGAAGGCCATTGCCAGTGCCGAGCGCTCGAAGAAGCTGTATGAGGACGGCAAGGCTAAGGTTGCCGAGGCTGGCAAAGCGCTGAGAGTCACGCCAACCTCCTGCCTGGACCTAAAGGCTTCCGAACGGCAGGTCAAGGCTCTGGAGGCAAAACTTTCGGAGATGAGGGCGGCTCTGGATGAAGCGACGACGGCGGCGCAGGATGCCGAAGCTGCTAAGGAGGTTGTACGGGTCGCTCTCAGAAGAGTCAGAGCGGGCAAAGGCGTCTGAGATTGAGGCTGTCGTTCGGGGAGGCGGTTAAGGCCTACCGTTACTCTACGGAGTTCTCCAACCTACTAGATCGTGAGGTGGGTTTGGAGATGGCGGACCTTGTCTATCGCTTCAAACGGTACAATCCGGGCCGGAAGCTCAACCTCAACTTCATCGCCGATCCGCCTCCCCTTCCCGAGGGAATTACTGAAGAGATGGTGGAGGATTATGAAGGGACGCTCCGGTGGACGACCCAGATGCCGAAGATACTCCAATCGAGGCCTCCGTGGCCATGCCGAAGCTCTCGAGGGCGATCAACCTGCCGATCAAGACGCTACTTGACACTGTTTATTTGTTAATTTTTTTTTTTTGTAATATTATTCGCCGTAGGCGAAAGTGCTGAACACATTAATGCCGAGGGCATTTAACTTATGTAATATTTTGTTTTTATTACTTGTGTTTTTACGTTTGAATTTTATCCATACTTGTTCCTGCCGTAGGCTAATAACTGTTGTAGGATAATCATTCTTGCTAACACACAAGTGTTGCAGATATCGGTAGGGACGAGGCCCCAATAGCCTTACGTCTATAGAGATGACGTGGGCAATTCCTAGGTACCGATAGTTGGGTAGTGGCGTATAATGCATAGCTTTTGATTGCCGTAAGCAACGTTGCCGTGGCTCATGTTGATGAGCCCTCCTGAAACAATTTGCGTGAAAATTACCGATAGGCTATAATGATCTGGATAATATCGTTTTTATATATATAAGTGCCGTAGGCAAATAAATACAAATTTCGCCCTGCCGTTGGCTAGGGGGCTTACTTAAAATAACTCTTGAGATGTTCCACATTCCATGGATGACCAATGGTCTTCCCGTCCGTGCCTCAGAGCCTATAGGTGCCGGATCTAAGGATGTCGATGACTTCATAGGGTCCTTCTCAGGAAGGTCCAGAGGGTTCCCTCTTTGGTTTTTGGTTGCAAGCGAGACCTTGCGCATAACCCAGTCTCCGAATTCTGAAGGAGCGGGGTCTGACCTTGGAGTCGTAGTACCGAAAGACGCGCTGCTTGTATGCCTCGTTCCGAAGGTTGGCTACCGTTCGACGTTCTTCGATTAAGTCGAGGCTTAATGAAAGTGCGGTTTCGTTCGCCCTTGGCTTGAAACCTTCCATTCAGTAAGACGATTCGCCAATTCAACCCGGGATGACGGCTTCTGAACCGAATGCAAGGCTGAAGGGTGTCTCCCCAGTGGAGGCTGTGTAGGACGTCCGGATGGCCCACAGAGCTTCGGGCAGTTCTCCGGCCAGGCGCCTTGGCACTGTTGAGCTTCCGTTTTAAGAGTTTCTTGATAATTTTGTTCATGGCTTCTACCTGACCGTTGACTGAGGGTGAGCTGGGGAGGCGAAGAATAGGTTGATTTTGAGGCGAATGAGAACGTCCTGAAGAGTTCGAATAAACTGTCTTCCGTTATCGGTAATGATGGCATACGGGATGCCGAACCCGCAGCAGATGTTAGTCCAGACAAATTCCTCGATCCTTGCCGCAGTAATGGTGGCCAGGGCTTCGGCTTCGACCCATTTTATGAAATAGTCCACCGCAACGACCGCATACTTAACCTGTCCCTTGTCTTGCGGCATGGACCCGATCAAGTCAAGTCCCCACTGGGCGAATGGCCATGGGCTAACGATCGGTGTAGAGGTTCGGCAGGTATGTGTGGGATGTTGCCGAACCGCTGACACTTGTCGCACCGCTTTACCATCGCAATCGCATCCCGATGCATGGACGGCCAGTAGTAGCCCTCCGGAAGGCCTTGTGGGCCAAGGAATTGAAAGGAATGGTCACCGCAGACCCCGTTGTGGATCTCCCGAAGGACATACTCGCCCTGCTCTTCGGTGATGCATTTCATGTAGGGGGTTGTGTAGCCGCGCTTGTCCAGAATGTCGTTGATGACAATGTACCTTGCCGATCGGTAACGGAGCTTTCTCGCCTGCGCCTTTCCGCCGGGAGGTACCGTTTGACAAGTACGTGTATATTGGCGACATCCAGGTGTCCTCGTACCGTACGACACTTATGTCGGCGGTGGTGGTGCTTGGCTGGGCCAATATCTCGCAGGGATTTGTCGACCGATCTTGTCGTTAATTGCCGAAGCCAGTTCTGGCTAATGCGTCGGCATGACTATTTTCCGATCGAGGTACCTGCCGAATTTCATATGCCTTAAATTGCCGAAGCAATTGATGTGCCGATGACAGGTAGGCGGTCATCGATACGTCTTTTGCCGCGAAGTCGCAGTGACCTGATTTACGATGAGTTGCGAGTCGCGTGTATGCTGACTTGCCTTGCCCCCATGCTCTTAGCTAGCCGTAGGCCGGCTAGAAGGGCTTCGTACTCTGCCTCGTTATTGGACGTTCGGAAGTCAAATCTGATGGCGTATTCCATCTTGGTTCCGTCGGGAGAGGTGAGTACTAGGCCGGCTCCACATCCCTCCTGGTTTGCCGATCCGTCCACATGCATGACCCAGATGGGAATTGATAGGTCGAAGCAGCTACCGTTCGGCAGGTCTCCTGGAGACTCACTCCCACGTTCTAGTGCGGCCGATGGTGTTAGCTCGGAGATGAAGTCTGCCACGGCCTGACCCTTCTCGGCAGGTCTGGGTTTGAACTGAACGTCGAACTCTCCCAGCTCGATTGCCCACTTCACCAACCTACCGGACGTTTCTGGTTTTTGAAAAACCTGCCGGAGAGGCTGGTTGGTCAAGACGATGATGGTATGGGCTTGAAAATAGGGTCGTAACCTTCGGGCGGAGACGACAAGAGCCAAAGCCAGCTGCTCGAGCGGGGTACCGCGACTCCGCACCCTGCAAGGCCTCGCTGACATAGAAAATCGGAAGTTCTGGCTTCTCCGGATATTCGGATTAATATTGAGCTAACGGCAGTCCTGGATCCCGATAAATACAGGGAGAGTATTTTCCCAGGGAGGGGTTTGGAGAGTAGTGGTGCTCTTCCCATGTAGTCCTTCAAGTCTTGAAATGCTTTATCGCATTCGGTAGTCCACTCTATCTGGTGTTTGCCCCCTTTCAAGGCTTTGAAGAACGGTGCACACTTGTCTGTAGCCTTCGAGATGAAGCGAGTGAGGGCTACCACTCGTCCGGTAAGGCTCTGAATGTCCTTTTGTGTCTTCGGCACCTCCATATCGATTATGGCTCTGATTTTATGGGGGTTTGCCTCGATACCTCTCTGGCTGATCATGAAACCGAGGAATCTCCAGAAGAAACGACGAAGGCACACTTCGTTGGGTTGAGTCTCATTCGGTATTCCTTCAAGATGCCGAACATGAGGGAAAGGTTCGCCAAATGCTCTCCTGCCGTTTGGCTCTTTACTAGCATGTCATCCACGTAAACCTCCATCGTGCTGCCGATCTGTTCGCGAAGATTCGGTTGACCAATCACTGATAGGTTGCCCCCGCATTCTTCAGGCCGAATGACATGACGTTATAGCAGTAGAGGCCTTTGTCTGTTTGATGAACGCGTGTGCCCACTATCGCCAGGGTGCATGAAGATCTGGTTGTATCCAGAGTATGCGTCCATGAAGCTGAGCAACTCGTGACCGCAGTGGCGTCAACCAGCTGGTCGATGCATGGCAACGGGAAGCTATCCTTCGGGCAGGCCTTATTGAGGTCGGTATAGTCTTGGCACATTCGCCACCCACCTTTTGCCTTCGGAACCATGACAGAGTTTGCCAGCCATTCTGGGTATATGGCCTCCGGATGAAGCCGATGGTCATCAACTTATCCACCTCATTTTTCATCGCCTCATACCGTTCGGCATCGTAGGATCGGCATTTTTGCCTAACTGGTTTGAAGGCCGGTGATATGCTCTGTTTGTGGCTAATGATGTCAGGGGATATGCCCGGCATATCGTTATAAGATCAGGCGAAAACCTCTGAATTCTCACGAAGGAATTGGATGAACTCGGCTCGGAGGACGGCGTTGAGCATGGTGCCGATCTCTACGCACCGGTCAGGCCGACTTTCATCCAGCGCCATGGTCTCTAGATCCTCGGAAGGTTGGGCCACTGGAATGGTTGATTCCTCTCTAAGATCATCCACCGCTTCATTGCCGTTCAGCATATCCACCAATGTAAATGTCTCCTATTGCTTCTGAGGGGCTGCCGATTTCAATGTCGTGGCATAGCAATTCCGAGCGCTTAGCTGGTCGCCCCGGGATTGCTCCGGTGCCGTAACAAGTGGGGAACTTCATGAGGAGCATGTGGGGGGACAAATTGGCCTTTATCGCAGTGAGTGCCGTTCGGCCGACTATAACATTATATGCCGTGGGACAGTCCACTACGAGGAACTGGTCGTAGACCATGGTTCTTCGTGGAGCCACGCCGAAGGCAATTGGCAGGCTGACACTACCGATTGGCTGGACTAAGTCCCTGAAAAACTTAGAAGGGGCGAGAGTTGCCAATTGATTTGGCTTTCATCCACTCTGAGCTCCTTGAATGCATCGGCGAAGATGACATTTCCTGAGCTGCCGGTGTCGATTAGGATTCGGCCAACATCAAACTCAGCAATCTCGGCTCGGATGATCATGGGGTCGTCATGAGGGAATAGTATCCCTTCTTCCTCTTCTACGGAGAAAGTAATGGGTTCCCAGCGTACCTTCGGCATCTTGGTGTGCCGGTTGCTCTCGATGCCGAGGACTTGAGGCTACGGTGCCTCAGGGACATCCTGCTTCCCTGACCGGTTCCTGGCCCCTGCGAGGGTCGGGCCGCGCTGATGGTGCTGATCATGTTGATATGTCGGTTGGTGTTCGGATAGGCGCCTGCCTGGGGCCTGGCGATATATTGATCCAGCTTGCCTCTCCGAATGAGCCTCTCGACGATCTTCCGTAGGCTTATGCAGTCCTTGGTGTTGTGGCTGTTCTCCTGGTGATACCGACAGAATTTTCCCGTTGGCGGCCGTCCTCCGATTGGGCTTCCGGAAGGCGGGCTTCGGGATGATTTCATTTTCGTTCATTAGAACCGCTTCATAGGAGGCGTTGAGTAAGGTGAACACCTCCGTCCCCTGATTGTGCGTAGGTAGCGGCGCTCGGTAGCTGTCCCTCCTGTACCTGCCCTTATTCTTCTTGGAATGCCCCTTTTGAGAGCTTCCAGCGTCTTTTCGCTTGTGGCTCTCAGTCATCGGCCGTTCGCACCGTTGGCGCGAACGGCGACATTTGGGCTGTTGCAGAATGCTGTAGAGGTTTGTTCTGCCGAGCCGTAGGCTCGGCCCTCGAATTGAAGTATTCGGCTTTTGCATGGATTGCCGCTTGCTTCATGAGCTCGTCGTACGTACGCCAGTTGCTCCTGTGTACCAGATACCGAAAGTGTGAGGACCGTAGGTCACTCTTGAAGGCCCCGCAGGCTGCCCTGCGTCGGTATTTGGACACCTCGAGTATTCATGGCTGAACGCGCGGCGTACTACGCAACGGCTCGTCTTCCTCTCCTGCGAACGGTATATAGGTCGTCGGCAGAGTACAGCCTGTCCGTTTGAATCATGAAATGGTTGAGGAAGACCTCTTCAGCTCATCAAAAGAATCTACCGTCCCGGCTCCAACCAGGAGAACTAATTTAGGGCCGCATCCGTGAGTGAAGAGGGGAAAAGGCGGGCACTGCCCTTCGTCGCTTAATCCTCGGCACCCTACGGCCGATGGAAAGAGTGAAGGTGGGTTAAGGGGTCCTCCACTCCTGTGTAAGCGGATATGCAGGGGTCAGCCGTCCCTCTCCTGCCGTGAGTGCCTTATGCGTTCGGTGAAAGGTCCTGGCCGAAGCCTTCCCCAGTCGGGCTCCTGCGAACGAGTCCGGTCATCCTCCATCTTCTGTACCCTCTCGAAGGAGGAGGCGAATGACCGGGTCCCGATCAAGTATCTCCTCGTCTTGGTGTGCCACTGGACGCCTCGGGGTCCGGTGAGGATTCACCTCGGAGCACCTCGAAGGGGTTTCCGATCGGTAGGACGACGACCGTTCGGTGGAAGGCTCATACGCGCGATCAGTTTCTGCCGTTGACTCTATGCCCTGTATCCTCCGTATGGGGGACTTGTCCCTCATTGCCCCCATTCTCGGGTCGCTGAGGTTCGCATTGATCCTGATTGGCGATTTCTGCAGTTCGTTTTCTCGATCCAAGAGCATGTGGCGGCAATCGAAGTAGACCTTCTCGGCACATGGGGCTTATCTCTCGGCGCTGGGACTACCAATTGTTTGGAGGGCGCAGGTGTTGCCTTAGCCACCTTCTTTCCCCTCCTCTGCCAATGGGGAGTCTGGAGGCGCTCAGAGGTATACCCGGCCTGGATATTTTGAGTTTGCTGCCGGTTGAGCAACTGCTCTGTTTCGTCACTCTGGATGAGAGGAGGTTGTTGTGTTCCTCTAGCCTGACCATGTCCTGCCGAAGGGCCGTGACCTGAGCGAGCAGCTCGGCTTCGCAGTGGTTCGGCCTACAGGCGGATTGCCAGCTGGCGTGATAGGGGATGGTGCGGGGCTAGCTCCAACTTCCCTATTGAACGGTATCCCTTCTTGTGTTAGGAATGTAGCTTTTGATGTGGTTCCCATTTTGTTGGGACAAAGGGTCGATTGTTTATCGATTCCCACAGACGACGCCAGCTGTTGACGCCAAAAAGTGGTCTTGTGACTTTAGGGTCAACTTAGTAATTTTGATGCCTTCGGTACCTTGGATGCCTCGGTAGGGAGCGTGACCTGCAAAATAGAGGAACGCTCGGTAAGGGCAA
This sequence comes from Prunus fruticosa, assembly GCA_018703695.1. NCBI lineage: Eukaryota > Viridiplantae > Streptophyta > Magnoliopsida > Rosales > Rosaceae > Prunus > Prunus fruticosa. Next base: position 11,593,236 of record CM031918.1, on the reverse strand, counting down.
GGGCACGGTGTGGTACCGGCTGAAAGCTCTCCGAAGCTTAAGTAAGTTCGGGATTTAGTAAGTTTTACTTTCAGATCAATTAAGCAGTATGCCGATCGTTCTGATTACCTCTATTTTGGGGTGGTTGGCCCCTTTTATAGGCCTTGGGAGGTGTGCATTATTTGTAGTTTTTCGATGTGGGACTGTGGACGTCGATTCTGAGCGTGCCACGTGTCCGGGAAGGTGGGCGTTGCCCTAATGGAGCGATTGGTAGGCCGGCTGCCGAAGGCTACCCTGATCATGCTCGATCTCCTCCACGTGTCCTGCCTTTATTGGCTGTTCATTTTGGGTATAAACAACACTTGCTGGGGCAAGAAACGCTGATGCTACTCTTTGAAAATTTATACGTCAGGCCCAGTGGGGTTCTGATATCAGATGTTGAAAAATAAGGAAACAAGTGAAGAACCAAGAATGTATTTGTGGAATTCAAACTTCTCTTCACATTAAACTTGAATACTAAATACAACTTAAAGAGCAAACTAACAAAGCAACTAAGCTAAATAATTGGAACAACTATTGCACGACTAAACCATGATGTTCAGCCACTAATCATGACTCCATGACATCTTGGACTCTCATATTAACTAGCAACTAAACAACCGAGTCCCTAAAGAATAGGACTTCCTCAACTTAACTAGATAAACATAATAAATAGAATAATAAATATTCTTAACATGTTGCTCTATTTGACATCCAAATTCTAGTCATTAAACATCTCAATAGCCAAATTATTCCTCCATGCAAACCATTGATCGGATGCGGCAATGGTATCAATATTGCCATGATCTACATTGTTCTCATTCAGGGGATCATAATAGATTTCTTGCTCCTCTTTCTCTAATTCTATTGCAACTAGAGTTGTCACAATCTTCCTCTTTCTCTTTCAATCCATGTCTAGACATAAAATAAATAAAATATTTCATTAAAGTAGTCAGAGAACATTAAAAACAAAAACCAACAGGGTTGGAAAATGGCCTTAACTTGTAGACCAAAGGTTTCAGGTTCAAATCCCCATGACATCATAATTTTGTGTGTGTGTGTGTGAGAGAAATCCTCCTCCATGGAAGATCTCATAGAACCTTCTTCCTAGCTATCTGATACTCATGGAAAATGGTATCTTTTCATTTGTGTTTACATACACCTCACATGATGCTAAGCCTATACACAAATTGGGTATAGCCAAAGAACCTAAATTAGGACTGTATTTATAAATACAGAGCAATAAAAATTAAGCCCGCCCATAAATAAAATAAATAATAAATAGAACAATAAAATTGGACCAATAATGTAGAAATGAAATATCAATGTAACTAGAGCTGGCAAACGGGTCGTTTTAGCGGGTTGGTCGTTAACGGGTTAACACGAAACACGACCCGTTAAGTTAACGGGTGACAAATACTATACCCAAACATGACCCGTTACTATTCATGAATATCCGACACGACCCGTTAACCCGTTAAGAATAAACCCAGAAAAAAAAAAGGGAAAAAAAACACATAGCCAGCAACCACTACTCTCTCATTTTTCTCTCAATTTTCATCTCAAAAACACCATCAATAAAACTTTCATGACCATCCAGAAAACTTACATAAAGAAAAACAAGAAGAGAAAAAAATGGCTGATTAGATTAGATTATTTATATATAAAAGAAGACAGAGAGGAAGAGACGAGAGATGCAGATAAAAAGTGAAGAAGAAAAAAATAAAAGAGATGAAGAATGACGGAAAGAGGAAGAAGGAAAGGAGAAAAAAGAGATGGAGAGAAGAAGAAGAAGAAGAAGAAGAGAGTGGGAGGTCACAAGAAGAGAAAAAAATGGTTGATTAGATTAGATTAGATTATTTATCCCAAAAAATAAAAGATAGAGGAAAAGACGAATAAGAAGAGAAGAAAACAAAGGAGAGATGGAGAATGACGGAATGAGGAAGAAGAAAAGGAAAAATAAAAAAGAAATTGAGAGAAGAAGAAGAAGAAAAGAGAGAGTAGGAGGTGAGGGACAGTAAACGGAGAGAGAAAGAGGAAAGATAGAAAATGAATATAAAAAAGAGAGGAATGGTGTTGGAGTTGGAGAGAGAAAGAGGAAAGATGGAAAAGTAATATAAAAAAGAGAGGAATGGTGTTGGAGTTGGAGACAGATATTTTTTTAAAAACACATTTAGCAAAACTATGAAATTACCCTCCTTAACGGGTGGATGCGAATATTCGCGAATTGACCCGATCCAACCCGTTAGCTTAACGGGTGGCTAACGGGTTCACCCGTTTTCAATACGAACCATTAAGCTCAACCCAAATCCTGATAATTTCGTGTGAATTTGTGTCGTGTTAACGCGTCGTGTGCAATATTGCCAGGTCTAAATGTAACAATGGTGTAGCAATGAAATTAATAGAAATAGAACAATAAACCACTTTATTTATTATATATTTGTAACAATGCAATTGAAATGAATATATGTAATTTTTATGTGGACTTAATTGAAATAATGTAATATGTGCTATGAATTAATTAACTTTTTACTTTGTTTTACACCTGTTATGATTGAAATTAATTTTTTCAATGTTGTCTAAAACTTTGTAACAAGAAGATTTAAAAGACTTAGAAAAAAAAAGCCCGGCCCGTCTCAGCCCACCAAGCCTACTAAGTCAAAATCCTTATTATTTAAGGAAATTAACCAATGATTTAGGAAAATAACCAATTAAGGATGATTTCTTCCTTTTTTACCTAATTTGATTTGAGTGATGATGCTTCCATATGCTGACATGTGTCATCTCCAATGCCCATCTTTGTCTTGGTGAGTCATGTGCCACGTATATTTCGTGTGGATCCACGATTCGGTTGAGTCAGCTTTGACTAGTCAAATTGTCAAACTTTAAATCATTGACTACCGAAATTTTGATGCCTACACTCCTATTTATGGAGGTAGACAGAAGAACAATCTGATTTCTTAGGTTGCTTAGATACGCATTTAACTATGTTTGTGAGATCACTCAGCAATGTTGCCGTAAAAATAGACAAGGGAAAGAAGAAGACGGGGCCTTTTTTAAAAGATGAAAACTCTCGTTTGTTGTAGCCGGAGAAGAAGTTGGCTGATTTGTTTTTTGGGCTTTTAAGAAAATCTGGGCTAGCTTAAACAATGGGCCAGCTTTTGTATGGAAGAAATAACTAATTTATAATATTAGAAAAACAGATCTTCACAAATTGGACGTTTGAAATTGATTTTTTTTTAATTATAATTTTTTTGTACTCCATCAATCGAGGTACATGGAAAATATACATAGCCGAAATTTGAAACTTAATGGACTTATTAAATATTAAACTTCCTCTATAATTTGTACCGTCTATTTGTATATCTATTTCTAATGCTGAAAGAAATCTAAAGTTCGAATTCTATGATGAAAATAAAATAAAAAAACGTTTATGTGATCTCAATATAACTCCTTGTTTTTTTTTTTGGCTCAATTAACTCTAAATTTTTGCATCCACAATAACTCTTCTGGATTCATGATTTGGCAGAATTTCGAGCTAGGAATATAAAAAAGGACACCATTGCAGTTTCTATCAAAAAACAAAAGAAGAAGGAAGCAAAGCATTGCAGTTGGTTCTTCAAAACCCTATCCTTGCATTTGTTTGCATATTATACAACTGATATTCTACTTTAAACAAAGGAAAGGGGGATTCAAACTCGAATGCAGAGTGGAAAGCGCATCTGCTCTAGCCAACTTAACTTGCTAAGCCCATGAGACAAATTTGAGTACTTAATTATATCGAAATCTCTAATTAGCTGGAATTATGTATACAATGTCAATTTGTTAAAATAATTTTAACAGCGACATTGATCACTTCAATTTGAGTACTTAATTAGATCAAAGTCTAATTAGCTGTGATGATAGGGAAGCTTAATTTATATAATATGAGATTAAGTAAATGACCACTGACCAATAGTCAATGGATTAATACCATTCATCTGACACATTCCTTCTTTAATAGAGTAGGTTTTTGCATAGCTGTTACTTTGCCTCGTAACACGTGCATTATATACAAGTCGTTGTATTTTAGCCTGATTTTAGTTCCCACGCTGGTTATAATTTTGCTTTGACTAAGATAGAAAATGACCCATATGCCCACCCTCAACAAAAATGACAACATTAGCCCCCTCCTCTATTAGAAATGTTTGAGAAATTTAAACCCACAAAAGGGTTTAATTAGGGTTAAAAGAAGAAGAAGAAAAAATTGACATGCCCTTCAATTTTCCAGTTGAATACGTACTCAAGTTCTTATTATGCATTAATAATTAAAGAGAAATTTATAATCACACTGTCAAATTTATGCTAGGAATTATGTATAACTAGGGGTGAGCATTTTAACTGAAAACCCGACCGAACCGGCCAAACCGGACCGTCTAAGGTGGTTTGGTTCGGTTTTTACATTGAAAAATTGAAGAATCGGTAAAAAAACCGCTCGAACCGGCCAAGAATCGGATTGGACCGGTTTTAATTAGCTACAAACCGGCGAAAACCGGACCGGACCGAGTAATATAATTATATTATTAAAAAAATAATTAATACTCTATGTTACACCGGATACAGCGAAACCCTAAAGCCTAAAACATTGAATCGATTTTTTTTTTTTCTCCATTTCGCTCTTCTCCTCTCAGACTCTCTCTCGACTTGCCTCTCTCAATCCCTCTCAGCTCTATCTTCTCTTCTTTCTCACCCGCTTTCTCTCTCTCTGTCTCTCTCTTTCTCTCAGACGATTTTTCTCACCCGATCTCAGTCACTCTCTCTCTCACCAGATCTCTCAGCCACTCTCTGTTAGCTGCTCTCTCTCTTAGTTTGAGGTACTCAATGTTTTTTACTCAAAGAGGTTAAGGTCTTTCTCTGTTTTGGTTTCTTGTTACCATGATTTTTACATTTTGTTTTAAATTAAGATCATTGAAAAACTGTTCATTTTTCCAGAACCCAAAGTTGTTTTGCATTATTGTCACTTGACTTGATTAATTTAAAATTTAAAATATTGCTATTATTGCCTAAATCAACAGGTAAGTGATGGCGATGGATATCTTGAGAGGACATTCATGAGCCCAGCGGCTGTGAGGGCAGGAAATCTTATCCGGGAATGGATGGAAGATGCGGGTTTGAGAACGTCAGCTTCTATAATTCTTTGCATCCAAACAGTGTTTCATGAATTATGGTCTCATGTTTTATCTTGATTTCCAGGTGGGTTGATTCCTTGGGAAATGTACATGGTCGAGTTGAGGGAAGGAATTCTAGTGCTGAAGCTCTGTTAATGGGTTCCCATTTGGTAATGTTTTTAAAATTGAAGCTCTGTTAATGGTAAATGAGCATTATAATTATAATATATATAGATCATAGTTTATATAATTTTTTTGTAATGCCTTATTTGTAAGGTAATTCTATTTATATATTCTGACTTTTTATATAATTTTTTTTCTGCGCAGAATTGATTTGAAGGCAAATTTTTTTTAGATTGGCTTGCTGGCTGTGCATATTTTCTGGTATGGAATTGTTGCTATTTTATTTTCTATTTTTGCTGTATTTTATTTGTACGTTTAAGTTGGAGGGAGTGGTAGGCTGTCAAATATCTATTGTTAAAACATTTTCACATTTTGGTCAGGAGACTCATGTCTCATGACTCAGATTCTTACCTAGTTTTGATATGTGTTATTGCATTTACTTAAATTCAGGTTCTTTTTTTAAATAAACCTGGCCCTTCTGAGAGGCTTTACCTGTGTGCTTTTTTTTTTCTTCATATACGGGCTGTGCCAAAGTCTGTAAGCCTATACCTCATTCGTTTGGCACCATACTATAAGTTTCTTAGGATTGAAGGGTCATGGTTTCTTAGATTGTGGCACTCGCTGAAGCTGCATAAGGTGTGCAGATTAGAGTTGATATTTCTATCTTCTTTTGTCTTTTCTCTGATTTCTTTCTTCTTTTGTTGTTATCTTTTTCCCTGAAGCTGGTGATATCATATGACTCAAACAGAATAGGCCATCTTATGGTATAGTTTCGATTGGATGTTGTTATGATAGCTCACATTACCTAGTGCTTGCAAGAATGTAATCATATTTCTTAGTATATTGAAGCCAGTTTACTTTGGGCCTTTTGCTTAGGTGGTAAACCAGGAAGGGTGAATTTGGTTTGGGTTTTAGTGCTCCAGAACAATTGGAGGGGAAAACTTCAATTCAAAGACCGTACTTGATATGAATATGCAGAGGTGCAAATCTGATTTGAATATGAAACAACTCATGGAATTGTATGTGTATATGTAATGGAAATTTATTAGTTTTTATTTGGATTTTCTTTTGAACTTTGCAAATATGCAAATTGTGATTGAGATTACTCTCACAATTTGCTATGGACTGTAATAATAATTAATTTATGTATTTGGAGATGTGTGGTGGATGATGATTTGCTATGATTTTAAGGTTTTTTTAAGTATTTGAATTATGAAAACTTAAGATATGCAGATTTGTCAAAACTGGAAAAACTAGACAAACTGTCAAAACTTGAATTGTTGAAATCTGACAAAAAAAAAACAAAAAAAACAGAATGGCCCTGGATATCGACTTAAGTCGAAAATGGGCCTAAAAAGGAGGTCCACGGTTTAGCATTTGGGCCTGCCGATAAGGTTCGGTTCGGCGTGCGATTTGGGCCCATAACCGACCCAACCCGACCCGTGCACAGCCTTGTGTATAACCTTCTAGATAGTGAGAAGGGCAACTAATGATGAGAAAAACTCATGTCAAGTTTCGAATTTTGTAGAACAGTCTAGTCTAGTTAAAATATGATACGGACTCTAAATTCAATAACTAATTTTAATTTTCTTAAACACATGTTATATTTTAACTTCATTGTTATTTTAAATTTGTAATTCAGTACAAATCAACCAACACAAAGAAACCAATTATTTGTTTTTTTGGTCCAGGAAAGAAACCAATTATAATTATTATTATTTTGGTCAATGAAAGTCCAATTAAATTTATTTTGAAGGGAGAGAGGAATCCATCTATTTAATGGGAGGGGAGGGAAGAAGAAACTAAAGTAAATTAAGGATATATATCATACAATGGAAAAGTCTTCACCAGCAGCAGCAATATCCGGAGAGGACGCGATGATGAGCACTGTTGTATTCGATGGGTTTAAAGTGAGCAACTTTGAAGCAGCAATAAGAGCTCTTTTTAATTGTTTTGGTGGTGAGAGTTCACCTGCAGCCACAGCAACAGAACCAATCCCAGAAGCTGATGCTCCTGCCGTTGAAACAACCCAAGAAAGCTCCATAAGTACAACGATAATCATGAGCATCTCCAACAGCCTCTTCAACAACTTTTGAATTCTAAAGTAGGCGAGCCCCCTAAACCCTATATTCCTGTTAAAGTAGCAAACAATAATTGATACATATTCTTGTTATTATATATACATGAGCTCTTTAATATAATGAAACGTATAAGGGAAGGTTAGCAAACCAAATACAATCAGTGACTATTTAAAATGATTATATATTAACAATATTTATATATATATATATAAACCAACGAAATTTTATTTATAATAAACTGTAATTCAGAATACAATTAACAAATAACAAATGAAACTAACTTCGATTCAAGATAGAGGCTTGTAGATTGTGATGCAATGTCCCAAAGACAATAATTTCACCCATTCTCAGTGCTTGAAGTTCTACAGGCGACTGCCTCCTAGAATTCAACTATCTGTAATCTAAGCCCTCGTACTAGGACTTAGAATCTGACGAACTTTGTTTAATTTAAATAAACATTTGAAACCTTATCAGAAGAATCACAACTGTTAGAAAATAGTTAATTAAACTAATATGAATTAATAAAAAATTATTAATTCGAAACTAAAAAATTAATTTAAATCTGAAAGTGCTCAAGTGCTGATCGGTTCATAATTGTATATCATTTTGTACCCTTCTAGCTTATGATTTGGTTATGTTTTTGAGTTAAACTTGTGCTTTTAATCCTTTTTGTATTTATCTTTCAGTTAATTGAGATTTAGGTAACAATGATAGCTTTGGATAGGAAATGATGCAATCCATGCATGTTAAGGGCTGATTGGCATAAGAGGAATATGAGCTTAAAGACAAACATATTTTGGCTACAACCCATTTTCAGCCCAGTTTCGTAGGTCAACTTCATGAACTTGGATCAGCATGCTATGGGGCTTGGATGAGGTGATGAGCTTCATGAAACTTGTTCTAATAGGTGTCTAGTACAACATATCCAAATTTCAGCCCAATTGGACATATGTGGAGTGCTTAGCCCGTCCAACACTCAACCTTGCTCAGGAGGATTTGCAGCTGCCAAGCATTTTGCCATGTGCCTCCTTTTAGCCATGTGCCTTACCCTAGCTATAACTGAATTTGTACCCAACATAATGAGTGAAGTAGGGAGGCATTTCAGCTATGAAATTATAAAGGAGCAATTTGGCACATGATGGAGCTATTAAAGAGAAAGCATGTGCATGCATGTGAAGCAAAGAGAAAGGAGAGAGATGAAGAATGAGGAATGATGAGAGACATTTTGCTTCAGCCTTTGAACATGAGAATTGAATTGGTAGATCACTTTAGAGCTGGAGATCAGCTTTTGAGTGGAGCAGTGGGAGAAGTCGACCTCCAAGTGCATCCATGCTCGACCTAATCGCTTCAAGGGGAGTATTTCAATCCTTTACTTTCATTGAATTCTGTTTATTTCTGTACTTTTTTTTGCCCTTTGGTCCACGATGGGTTCTTTGTTTTTCTGTGCTGAATTTAACCATATAAAGAACATAAAATTTGGACTTACGGTTGGAAAGTTATAGGCTAAAAACTGAACATAGGTCGAAGCTGAAAAACAGAGAAACGAATCTGTCCAAATGGTGATAAAAGGGTGATAGAAAGTGTTGTTTGTGTTTTTCTTTGGTTTCTTGGTTTGTTTCTTTTAGTACAACAATTTATGTCGTTTGTTTGAGTTTTTTTTTAGAGTACTTAGTTCATTTTCATTTATGGTTTGTTGTCTCATTTTATCTTAATTTGTTTTGTTTCTTATCTTAAAAATTCAAAATTCAAAATTCAAAAAATTCAAAGAGATTTTTCATATTAGCTGACTTATGGTAACTCCAGATGAGCACTTCCGTCAATCCAGTGTCTAGGAGTTCTTTAGGCGACACCTTCGGTGTCTAAGAAGTTTGGGTTTTAAGCGGGACCATTGTGACCCCTCCAACCTTCCCGGATCCCCTGGCTGTGTTTTTCTGAGGCCCTTAACTGGTCATCCGTAAGTTGCTTGTATATTCATGTGTTTTTAAATTAAGTTTTTTTTATTTGCTTTGTTTTCTTTTCTGTTTAGTCTTTGTTTTTGTTTTGTTAAGTTAGTTTTTGTATTTATTTTGTTTAGTCGTTGTTTTTATTTTGTTTTTATTTTTGTGGTATGGTTAGTTAGTTTATTTCTGAGTGTTAAAACACATTTTTATTTCAAACGCTGCATTAAAAAAACAAAAAAAAAACAAAACAAAAAAAACATTCAAGTAAAATTTTTTTTAAAAAAAAAACTTCTTCTTTTTTCATCTTCTTCTTCTTCTTCTTCGTCTTCTTCATCTTCTTCATCATCATGGTTTGCCTCTATTGTCTCGCACTTGTAGAATCTGCAGCAGCTCTACATGATCATCATTTTTCTCTCCAGTGCTTCCACATGCTGAGTGGTCCAGTACAGCCGCTTCTCCAAGTTCGCCACCATAGCCTTCAAGGCAGCCACTTCCTCGCTCAGCGCTTTGCACTCACGTGTCCTCGCCAGTAGTCGCATGCCCAAATTGGTAGCCGAGACCGCTTGGAGCACAGTTAAATCATGGGACTCATCCACCGCCATCTTGTTAGACCGACGTGCCACATGCAGATGATCTACCGGAGTGAGTTTCCTGCCAATCAATGTTCCCATCAGCACTGATATGTTCGGCATTGCCTCAGAAAGGTTTGGTATTGCCTCAGCAAAGTTTGAGGCCGTGCCATGATGATATGTGGAGTTTGGGAAGACAGAGGTTGGAGGAGCCCTTGTCTGGGCATTTGGTGGTGTAAGTGAGAGCTCAAGGTTGAGATCATCAAGGTGAGTGCATGAGGATGCCATTTGTTTTGCTTCTGAATTTTTTTGATGTTTTTCCTTGAGTTTGCAGGAAGAAATGCTGGGTATCATCCGCTTGAAGAGGCGTGGTTTAAATAGACGTATGTTAATGAGAGAGAGCCAACACCATTTCGGATTTCCCGGGCATGCTCGACCTAATCGCTTCAAGGGGGAGCACATTTACTTTCACTTTACTTTTCATCGCCTACTTGAAGCGATTAGGTCGAGCATGCCCGGGAAATCCGAAATGGTATTGGCTCTCTCTCATTAACATATGTCTATTTAAACCACACCTCTGCAAGCGGATGATACCCAGCATTTCTTCCTGCAAACTCAAGAAAAAACATCAAAAAAATTCAGAAGCAAAACAAATGGCATCCTCATGCACTCACCTTGATGATCTCAACCTTGAGCTCTCACTTACACCACCAAATGCCCAGACAAGGGCTCCTCCAACCTCTGTCTTCCCAAACTCCACATATCATCATGGCACGGCCTCAAACTTTGCTGAGGCAATACCAAACCTTTCTGAGGCAATGCCGAACATATCATGCTGATGGGAACATTGATTGGCAGTAAACTCACTCCGGTAGATCATCTGCATGTGGCACGTCGGTCTAACAAGATGGCGGTGGATGAGTCCCATGAATTAACTGTGCTCCAAGCGGTCTCGGCTACCAATTTGGGCATGCGACTACTGGCGAGGACACGTGAGTGCAAAGCGCTGAGCGAGGAAGTGGCTGCCTTGAAGGCTATGGTGGCGAACTGAGAAGCGGCTGTACTGTACCACTCAGCATGTGGAAGCACTGGAGAGAAAAAATGATGATCATGTAGAGCTGCTGGAGATTCTACAAGTGCGAGACAATAGAGGCAAACCATGATGATGAAGAAGATGAAGAAGATGAAGAAGAAGAAGAAGAAGATGAAAAAAGAAGAAGTTTTTTTTTTTTTTTTATACAAATTTTACTTGAATGTTTTTTTTTTGTTTTTTGTTTTTTTTAATGCAGCGTTTGAAATAAAAATGTGTTTTAACACTTAGAAATAAACTAATTAACCATACCAGAAAAATAAAAACAAAATAAAAACAACGACTAAACAAAATAAATACAAAAACTAACTTAACAAAACAAAAACAAAGACTAAACAGAAAAGAAAACAAAGCAAATAAAAAAAACTTAATTTAAAAACACATGAATATACAAGCAACTTACGGATGACCAGTTAAGGGCCTCAGAAAAACACAGCCAGGGATCCGGGAAGGTTGGAGGGGTCACAATGGTCCCGCTTAAAACCCAAACTTCTTAGACACCGAAGGTGTCGCCTAAAGAACTCCTAGACACTGTATTGACGGAAGTGCTCACTGGAGTTACCATAAGTCAGCTAATATGAAAAATCTCGTTGAATTTTTTGAATTTTGAATTTTGAATTTTTAAGATAAGAAACAAAACAAATTAAGATAAAATGAGACAACAAACCATAAATGAAAATGAACTAAGTACTCTAAAAAAAAACTCAAACAAACGACATAAATTGTTGTACTAAAAGAAACAAACAAAGAAACCAAAGAAAAACACAAACAACACTTTCTATCACCCTTTTATCACCATTTGGACAGATTCGTTTCTCTTGTTTTTCAGCTTCGACCTATGTTCAGTTTTTAGCCTATAACTTTCCAACCGTAAGTCCAAATTTTATGTTCTTTATATGGTTAAATTCAGCACAGAAAAACAAAGAACCCAGCGTGGACCAAAGGGCAAAAAAAAGTACAGAAATAAACAGAATTCAATGAAAGTAAAGGATTGAAATACTCCCCTTGAAGCGATTAGGTCGAGCATGGATGCACTTGGAGGTCGACTTCTCCCACTGCTCCACTCTTCCCATACTTATGATTGAGGTTGCCATCTCTCTCCACTCTGTCTTTCTTATTGAGCTACTTCAGAAATGCTTAAAGAAAGACAAGGAAACTTGAAACAGATTTTTAGATTTAAAGGATGAGGAAACCATAAATTAAATGAAAAGGATAAACTAAACTAAAACATCAAGATTAGGGATTCAACTTCACTACAAATATCTAATTCCATGCTTCAAAGTAACAAACACCAATGGGTTGTGTAAGCTGGGACTTAAACCCAGTTCTCTTGCTTGTTGGGCAATTGTCCTTTTATGTTGGACTACAAACACAACTTGTCCATCAACGCCATTAACTTCAAAACATGAAATTGTCTAGAAAAATATCAAAATGAAAAATAAAAATAAAACAAGTAGGGAAAAGAAATAGTACCAAACTATGTTGCCAATCCCCGGCAACGGCGCCAAAAACTTGTTGTGTCGGATTCACTGCACCAAAATGGATTCAGTTGCATCCTCAACTTGTGATACTCGCAAGTGCACGAGCCGTTCGATAGTATAGCATATGTAAGTGCGAGGTCGATCCCACGAGGATTGGTGATTGAATGATCCAATTCGTTTCCCTACACAAAACAGAAATGAAAAAGAAAGAAAATAAATAAAACAAGAAAGAAAGAAAAGAAATTAACTCAAGCAAATAAGTTCCCAAGTTCAATTAGATTAATGGATTGATTCTAGCTAAAGTATGATTAAGCCATGGTGTTTGGTCATAACCTTGTGTTCCTAATTCCCTAATTTGATCATTTGTTGTCTAACCTAAAACTAAGCATTAGGAACCTATTAAGCATAGAAGAACAATTTAAACAACCAAGCATGTATCTAATCCCTGTTGTTGAATGTCCATACATACTCTTCCTATTCATAGTTCAATTCGAATTAAAGCATGGTGTCTACTCTTAATTCAAACCAAGATAGCTAACATGCAAGCCTAAATGGTGATCAATCATTCAAACTAGAATATTAACTTATAAGCATAATGAATAAGAACAAAAACCATAACTGAAACTTGGAAACTAATTAAACTTGAATACTTAAGAAAGAATGTACATTACAAATAAAAGTAAAGTGGAACTAAGAAAACTTGAAGGAAAATTTAGTAAACTCATTTTGTTACAACAATTGACAACTTGAAAGGAAACTAAGAGAATTTGAGGGAGAGAAGGGAAGGGAGCTCTAGAGAAGTGTTTGAGAGCTCCCCCCTTGGGGTGTGTTTTGAAGCTTGAAGGCTTCTCTATTTATAGGGCTAAGAGGGAGGAACATCATGATGAATTCCCACACCATCCTTCATCATTTGCTGCACCTAAAGCTTTCATCACATGGGTTCAAAGGTGGTCAGATGTGGCTGCCTTTGCTGCCAACCCATGTGGTCTTCTTTTGCTGCCAACCCATGTGATTGCCTTTTGGTTGCTGAAAAAACGAGTTTTCTGAACCAGACTTGGTGTAGGAAGGCCACAGGTTTCAAAACGTATCCAATGGGACTGAAATTTGGATATGTTATACTAGACACCCATTGGAACAACTTCTATGAAGAAAGTATTCGCATCGGAGCAGTAGAAGTGTACGTTTTGGCCACTGCAAGTTGGCTGCCGAAACAGGGACTGAAATTGACTTCATTTCATTTCATTTCTTTATTTTGCTTCACATGCATGCACATGCTTCTCTTTAGTAGCTCAAAAGCTGATCTCCAGATCTAAAGTGATCTACCAATTCAATTCCCATGTTCAAAGGCTGAAGCAAAATGCCTCTCATCATTCCTCATTCTTCATCTCTCTCCTTTCTCTTTGCTTCACATGCATGCACATGCTTTCTCTTTAATAGCTCCATCATGTGCCAACTTGCTCCTTTATAATTTCATAGCTGAAATGCCTCCCTACTTCACTCATTATGTTGGGTACAAATTCAGTTATAGCTAGGGTAAGGCACATGGCTAAAAGGAGGCACATGGCAAAATGCTGGCAGCTGCAAATCCTCCTGAGCAAGGTTGAGTGTTGGACGGGCTAAGCACTCCACATATGTCCAATTTGGCTGAAATTTGGATATGTTGTACTAGACACCCATTCGAACAAGTTTCATGAAGCTCATCACCTCATCCAAGCCGCATAGCATGCTGATCCAAGTCCATGAAGTTGACCTACGAAACTGGGCTGGAAATGGGTTGTAGCCAAAATATGTTTGTCTTTAAGCTCATATTCCTCTTATGTCAATCAGCCTTTAACATGCATGGATTGCATCATTTCCTATCCAAAGCCATCATTGTTACCTAAATCTCAATTAACTGAAAGATAAATACAAAAAGGATTAAAAGCACAAGTTTAACTCAAAAACATAACCAAATCATAAGCTAGAAGGGTACAAAATGATATACAATTATGAACCGATAACCGATCAAGTGCCCATCTTTTTGACAATTTAATATTATATATTATTTATATAATATTTAAAGCCCAAATTAATTTTGAAGCCCAATTGACTTCCATTTGGCCCAACTCCCATTTAGTAAGTGTGGTACTTCCACACTCATAAAGAGCTCACTTTTTCTTCTTTCAACCAAAGTGAGACAAATGTTCTTGAATTTCATTCAAACTTTCAATAAAGACCAGTGACCGCTAAATCATCCATCATCATGTTGACTTTCTGATAGACATCTCTAGCTCTCTGTCAACTGCATCAATTAATTTGTGTTCTTAATTATGTAGGGAAATTATAGTATATAATGTAAGATGATTTATTTAGAGAATAATAATAAGAAAAAGTAGGGATTTTAATGCGGTTTGTACTACAAAATCATAACATTTACTAGGCTGAGCCTTAATTATATACTACTTACAATTCAAATGATGGCATTTAACTTTTCACACACGAGAATTCCTTATCAAGATCCAACCGTTCCCACTTGCATGAGTTTTGAACCACTTTCATACCAGTTTGTTTGCCAATTCTTCCGCTCTTGTTGTGGTACAACTTTAGCCTACCATTTTGTGCCACGTGGCATGCTGTTTCGCTAAAATAATGGCATGGATTAATGATTCAGTCATATCGAGCCATGTGGACAACAAATTAAGTAATTATTAAAATATTATAATAAATTAATAAATTAATAAATTAAAAATCATCTCCAAGTGCTCCATTGCCCAACTTCTACTTCATTGTTATAATGAGTTGACATAACAGTTACGACTATATTTCGAAATAGTGCTACTATTTCCACCCCCTTATCCTATTTCCCCACCCACTTTATTTTCAAAAAATTTAAGACAAATTTACCCCGTTATAAAATGACTTCTAAGGACTTAACGAAAAAATTATTTTATATTTAAAAGATTTCTCCCATAAATCCGTCTTCTTCTTTCTCTCTCCTCCCGTCTCTCTCTTCGAATGAACACATCCGTCCCTAACAGCCCTCATCCTCTTCCCCAAACATCCCATCTCTATATGTTTTTGTTAACAAAGGGAGAAACTCACAAATAGGTGCAATAGTATTTTCAGCTAGCTCACGAGCTGAGACCTCAAAGAAGATAAGGATGACACCAGCAAACACAAGGCCAATCAGAAGAAAAGCTTTTGAGGATGCCATATTGTTTTTGCTAAGAATTCACAAGACAAGACATGTGATTGTTGAGTGAAGATACTGGGGCTTGGCTCTCCCTCTTTGACATATAGAGTGGGGTGGTTGGGGAAGAGAGACGGAGAAATAATTCACTGTGAATTTTCTCACTCATTTTAATGTTCATCTTTCTTGTCTCTCACTGTAGAGTGATTATGAAAGTCATTTTCAATTTCAGTTTTGGTTCTTATATTTATATTTATATTTGTAGTCGATCGATGATGGTGGAGACCTGGGGATGTGATTGCAAGGGCTATCACTAGAGGCGTGGGTTCTTTCAGTTCGTCAATTGTAAAAGGGTATTTTAGGAATAATGGTGGGTGGAAAGATAGGATTGTGTTTTTTCAAATTTACATGGTGGGTGGGAAGATAAGGTGGGTGCGGAAATAGGACAGATGGGTGGAAATAGCAGCACTCTTTCGAAATTAAGTAAATGACATCATCACTTTTTAATAAGGGGTAATTATAATTTTGGTCATTGGGATTAGGGTTGAATTTAATTTTGGTCCCCTAACTTTCAATTTTTCGATTTTAATCATCACACTTTGCATCGTCAGCAAATCAAGTCCAATTGAAATATTCCGTCAATCTCAACTGCATGTGCGTAATAATCAGACGTATCCGAGAGGCGGATCGACGTTGGGACAAGAGGGGCTGAAGCCCCCTTGGAATGCTGAAAAATTGGGAAGGGACTCCATGAAAGTCCCTTGGACTGCTGCTAGAAGCCCTGCACACCAACTGCTCAACGAAATTCCCACCCGAACTTTTCCCTCTCCGCGCTGCGCATTGCGCACTCTGCGTGCTAATTTTTTTTCAAAACCTACCTTGCCAAACGATGTCATTTGGTCCAAGGCTCAGTCAAATTTTTTTTTTAATTGACCTGGCCTCAAAACGACGTCGTTTTAGGCTAGGTTAAAAAAAAAAAAAAAAAAAACAGCATCACTTACACCCGATTCTAAAGGCGCTCCAAACTCTTCATTACCAATTTCACATCTTCATTCCCATATGTATGTGTTATTATTCTGGTCTAATTTGTGAAACAGCCTGCAAATAAAATCAGGAAACGACTAAACTAAAGATAGAAACCTGGAACTTACCCTTGTATATAAGTCTGAAGTTGATCTGAAAATTTAACTTTTAGTGACAAAAAATCTGAAGAACACCGTCGCAGAAAAGTTTTAGCCATGAAAAATCTGATGAACATCTGTCGCTAAAAACTTTTGGTCACGAAAAAGCTTCAAATTTCCTGGGCAAAACAGCTGCTGGGTTTTTATAGTTCAATTTGTTTATGTTATTCCCTTCCATTTTCACTGCTCACCTTTATGTTATTCCCTTTCATTCATGCTTCCTCTTTTTCTAGCCTCCGCCATTCATGCTTCCTCTCGTTTAGAAATTTTTTGGAACTTTTACACTAAGCGTGGCCACATAATCTTGGATCCGCCACTGGATGAGTCCATATTTCAAATCCGACGACAGGGTGGGTCTTTGTGGATACACGACTGGGTCTTCATGGATCCGGCGACAAGGTCAACTTTTTTGTGTGTAGTTGATTTGAGTGATTCGATTGTTTTTGTGGTTGTTTGGGTATTAAGAGGTGTTGATGAAGGGATGCAGGCTTTGGAGAAGTGTGATGAAATGATAAACAAGCTGGGCTTGTTCTCAAGACCAAAGAGGATATCAGCACCACCAATCTCAAATATCTTCTGGGTTTTTTTTTTTTAAAATTAAAATTTTTATATTGTGGAAATATGAATAGTTTTCACCAATCTGCATTTAGCAGTCATTTTAGATTATAGCTCATAAAGCTTCTCTTTGGTTTAAATATTATGAGCTTTGTGTGGTGGGGCGTGGAGGGGGTGGGTGTGGAGTGAAGCTCGAGGACTTTCTTGGTGATTCTTCATCTATGGTGCACTATTCCGATAGCCAGCTCAGCCCCATCAACTCCTTTCCCCACTCTCACTCCTCCGTCAACCACCACTCCAACGAGTCCTCCTTTACTCGGTTCTTCGAGTCCCTCAAGTGTCGGCCACCTTATCATTGATGCAAAAACCCCCAAAGTTAAATCTTGAAGCTAGGTTTTTGACCCCCCCCCCCCCCCCCAAAAAAAAAAGAAGGAATTTGGGATGTAGGGTGTAGGGAAAGAAGAGGGAAAGCTTTTTATGGGGATTGATTGAGAGGACCTATATCAAATCAAGTCCAATAGGCGGGGGTGCTCTGAAGATTGAGAGAGTGTGGGGGGTATGATTTGTCGGGGGAGAAAATGAGAGGTTGAATAGGTAGGGAAGTTGCAGAGAGAGAAGGAGAGAGACAACATTGTAGGTTTGAGGGTGAAATGGCAATATTGCCCCTCCACGCACGCAACACGTGCGTTGAAATTGACAAAATACATGAATTGGACTTGATTTGCTGAGGATGTAAAGTGTGATGACCATAATTGAAAAATTGAAAGTTGGGTGACCAAAATAAAATTTGACACTAACCCCAGTGACCAAAATTGTAATCACCCCTTTTTATAATTGTACGTACCCTTGAGGACCAGTCCTCTGTCCTCATGTCGCAATTGGTATCTAAGGGCCTGTTTAGTATCCTATCCGAGTAGGGAACTCAAAAATTGTTATTTTTCTTAAAAACAAAAAGTTCTCAAATCCATTTTTTAAAATTCAAAAAATTGTTATGCAACTTGAAAACTGTTTTTGAATCTTTAAAATTTGAAAACTTGTTTGGTTGCATTCTTGAAAACATATGTTTTTCTTCATTTTTTATAATTTAGATATGTTGATAAACATTATCAAAATTATATTAAACATACTACTTTAACTTAGGCAGCATGACTTAATATGTGCATGATTGAAGTATCCCTTTGAACCAAAAAGAAACAGTAACTCTAAACCAATGTTTGAAGTATCATTGTGACTAGATGCATACATAAAAGGACAAAGAAAATTCAAATTTGGTAGAAATTATGCTAGAAGCCAAACTTCCAAATTCTGAGTTAAAGGCATTACCCCATATTGAATTAAGGGTGAAGACTTTGAAGGGAAAATATGGTGCTTTAGCTGATACATTATCTCAAAGTAGTTTTGGGTGGAATGAAGAGGACATGATGTTGGTATGTAAGAAGAGTGTATTTGATGCGTGGGTGATCAGTTTATAGTTGTATATCATTTTGAACCCTTCTAGATTATAATTTGGTTATGTTTTTGAGTTAAACTTGTGCTTTTAATCTCTTTTGTGTTTATCATTTAGTTATTTGAGCTTTAGGTAGCAATGGTGGCTTTGGATAATAAAAGATGCAAAATGGTGCAAAAACTTGTAGACTGAGTTAGCAATTCGTTTCGGCCTTAAAATCTTCATTCGACCTTAGATGACATTCTAAACTTCAAGATGGATGGCTCAAAGTCATCAGTTGTTTAACAGACGCCTAATTCGTGAGCCCATGAAGTTGCTAGTCATGCTGACCTAAGGATGAGCTGATTGTTGCTTGGTCATGATGAGATATGCATAAGCTATGGTTTCTGTTGAGATTTGATGGTGAAGTGCAACAGCCAAATCAATTCAGAATTCTATTGCATTAGTGTGTTAGGTGAGGTTGGTGAAGTGAGTGTTGTTGATGGAGGCATAAATCAATTCAGAATTCTCCTTTCATTCTCCCTATAAATACCACTTCCATTCCACACCATAAATCAACCACATCATGGGATTCACACTCCAACAACTCATCCATCATTCATTCCATCCTCCACACTCTCATCATTCCCCAAAAGCATTCAGAAATCACCCTCAAACACTCCCACAACCCTAAACACTCAAGCAATCCACTTAAAGCTCTAAACAACCTCAAATCACCAAAATTGTCCCAGCAAGCCTTTCTTTCATTTCCCTACGAATTTCCTCTTTCTTATCCATCACCAGTCACCCAAACTCATCCCTAATCACCTTCTTAACTTTCATACATCTTTCTAGATGTGGGGAAGCTCTTGGAGACGCATTGGACACCACAAGAACTTCATAAAAGGGTTTTTCTACTCCTATTGTATTCATTATATTTTCTCATTTCCGTTCTTGTTATTTTGGCATTATGAGTAGCTAAATCCATATCTAGGGTTTCGATGTAACTTAACATGAATATTCTGGGTTTATAAGTTTCAAGTTTTAAGTTTGATTCAAGATTCTGGTTCTTATTAATTATGATTATCAGTTGATATGCTTATTTGAATGTTTGATCACCATTTAAACTTGTATGTTAGCTATCTTGGTTGGAATTAAGAATAGACACCATATGCTTTAATTTGAATTGAACTATGAATAGGAAGAGTATGTATGGAAATTCAACAACAGGGATTAGATACATGCTTGGTTGTTTAAAATGTTCTCCTATGCTTAATGGATTTCTAATGCTTAATTTAGGTTCGACGATAAGGATCTAATTAGGGAATTAGGAATACATGGTTTAGACCAGACACCATGGCTAGATTATACATGACAGAGAACCAATCTTTGAATCTAAATTAGACTTGTCACTTGAATCCTTATAACCTAGAATTGGATTGTTATGGTGAATCGAATGCACTAGTCTCCAAATCTGTTTCCCAACCCTTAAGACCACTCCTTGTTACACTTGTTTACTTGCTTTCGTTTGCAATTCATTTTGTTCATTTGTTTTCACAATCACAAGCACTGCTTCAATTTTTTTCAAACCTCACTTTAAAATATGTTTTAGACTTAACTTCTTGGTTCTAGAATTGGGTAATCTAAGTACATAATTAATCTGAACTTCTCAGTCATCGTGGGTATGACCTCGTACTTGTCTTGCTATACTACTAATTAGCCCGTACAATTGCGAGTTAACACAATAATAGGCGAAGGTAAATCTATGCATCTCCTATTCTATACATATCGAATTAAAAAAAATACATAAATTATGATATGTCTTTAATATTTATTTAATAATACTTATGTGCATATATATTGTAATTGTATAACGAAAAGGATGCAAGTGGTTTGTATGGCAAGTTGTTTCCACATTACTATGCATGTGGAGAGATATATGGAAAAGATCGTGCTATTGGAACAAATGCTGGAAATGCTGATGATGATGAAGAAGATGTTAGGCGAGATGATGCAAGTGTTCATCAACATAAAAGTGTGGGTGATGACTTTATTGAGGACATGTTCTCAAATCCTAATGGTGGGTCACAACATGGGGGTTCAGAATATGGGGGATCCCAGTTTGAGGATGTTGATGTTGAGGGTTTGGAAGATGATGAGACAACCTTTACACAACCAAATCCCCAACCCTCAAGTGGCCAACAAAGTGCCCAACAAAAGAGACCTGCACAAGATGTAGCAAGTAGTCCAAATCATCCTCTTAGGAAGGTAAATGCTTTGGATGATATGTCTAACAAATTTGGCCTTATGGCTGAAGTTATAGCAGGAATGTCACCTCAGCTTGCAGGCTTGGTTAACATTCTTTCAAAAGATAAGGATTTTACTGATATGCAAGCTAAACTTGGTGGTGAACTGAGAAAAATAGAATTCCTATATCCTTTGCAAGTATTTTGTGTCACGAACGTTTTAGCTAAAGAGCATGATTTGCTGAGGGTCTTATTTACTATGATTGATGAAGAAAAAAAAAGATTATGTATTTAATTTTATGAAGCATGGCTTACGTTAATTGTGATTGATGATTAATGGGTGAATGACTTTTGTGGAGATTATATATCTTTATTTTGGTACTATGGAGATTATGTATTTAATCGTATGAAAATTATGCATGTTATTATTATTTTATTTTTTACTAGTTACGTAGGTGAAAAATATATATTTATATGTGCAGGGAATTTTAGTAATCAAATTAATTTCAATTCTGATTCATGAGAATTAGTAAACAATAACAGTGAGAATCAACCCCATTCATGTGTTGATTCTATATGTTTAGCAAACAGCTTAATGTGAATGATTCTTCCCATTAGTGTGGTACTGGAGTATGGCCACGTGACATAACTTGTCTACGTGTTATAATATAAGTGAGCATTTATTTATATCATATACCCTAAAAGTTGGAAACATCAACCCTGTCATCCAATACTACTATAACACATGGAATCTTAGTTTTTTTTGTTGTTGTTGTTGAGATAAAGACGATAGATTGTATTTATAATTTAGGCACAAAGGCTGTCAGCCACAAGAGCTAGCACAAATATAGATAACCACACAAGGTTATTACAAATATGGAAGCACAGTAACTATAAAAAGGTTAATCCAAATATGAAAGACTCCATTGGCAACATCAGGCGCACAAGTGTATCTCCACACATAGCCATAAAGGGCCAAATAAATTCCGACATAAAAAATGCAAGCTTGCAAATGTCAGTCATAGACCACAATGCACCTCAACGCAAAGAACTACAACTACAAAGTACAATCTTTAAGAGTTGATGCACTTATTACAAACAAAAGCTAAAACACATGAGGTAAATCATGAGTTGAAACCATGCAAATCAAACAAAACCAACAACATCAACAAAGGCAGCCACATTGTCCCCAAACGAATCAAAAGCCCGAAACCCTGGATTTACCAAAAAAAAAAAAAAAACTGAAAGGAGAGGGAAGGTGAGGGGATAGGTGGGTAAGAAAGGAAGGGAAGGGGTAGGAAGGGGATTAGATGACAAGAGAGGGAAAAGTAGGGGATGAGAGGGGGATTTCTACGTCAAAGCATAGAGTAGGGGAGGAAGAGAGGAGAGAGGGAGGAGGAGGAGCATTGACCTCCTCCCACCTCAAGGTCCGTGCGGCTAGGGAGGCTTTTTTGTAAGGAGGGGGCTAGGGTTTTTTTTATGACACAAGGGACTTTAATTTGATGAGGTCTATGGAATCTCATATTTTAACTTTACAATTTGGAGAAATTTTTTTTTTTAATGACATTCGCAATTTTGAGTTCAAAAATTAACTGAAGGGGTTTTATGAAAATAATTTGATATCACATAGGGTGTTAGTGTAATTTGTGAAACCTGAAAGGAGTTTTGTAAAAAGACCAAAAACTTAAGGGTGTTAGTGTAAATAATTTGGAAATAAATATTGGATTGAGTAATTTCAACGGTATTTGGTGCTTAAAAAATAGCTTACCTAGCTTATGGGGTCTAGCCGAGTGCAAAATGGGCTTGACTTGCAGACCTGAAGTCTCAAATTTGAACCCCATTACACTTTACTTTCGTTGGCTTTAATTTTCTCTGGGGTGTTCATATTTTTAAAGTTGCACAAAAGTTTCATTTCTGTGTATTTTAGATGATGACAGAATAGGCAGAGCACATGATAGAGCTGTACACTATGTGCTAGTTTTTTGTCGTTGTTGGATTTCACAATAATTCTAAAAGTCGCAAATGTTGAATGAGAGAAATAGGGATATGAGGCAGCTATGTCCCTTTCATTTCTAAACAAAACTTTGAGCCAAAAAGCATATATGCAAAATAAAATTGTACATACGATCATGTGGAAGGAAACTACGAGGGTGATCAACTAGCTCTTAATCTAGTGGTATTTCTTTTTCTAATATTAAAGAAGTTCTAAGTTTGAATCTTCCAGCAAAATTGATATATATATTTTTTTAATAAAGAAAAACTATGAGTGTTTACAAAAAGGGTCCAATCACAAGTTTTTCGACTCGGGTATATACAAACACACCGTTCAGTAATTAGTTTTTGGTGAATAAATTTAGTGAAGCTACCATTGTTGATTCATGGATCGTGGGGACCCATGCATGAGAAAGCTGAGTTTAATACTAGTAGTCAACAAATGCATGCTATATATGCAAGCAGCAATTTCTATATACACATGAATTTCATGCACGCACATACGTACCGACCTTCTAGATATATATGTTACTGAGGAAAATTTTGGTCATAGTTATAGTAAGTACAAAACCGCAAGGTCAATTCGGTGAACCTGAGCGCCTATTATTGTGGTGTGAAATAGAAGAAAAAAAGAGGACCGATTATAATGTTGTACATTTTTTTAACAAGTGAAAGAACCACGAGTTTCATTATTTAATTGTAAAAATACCACAAGCCAAGTAATTATTTAATGAGAGGGGAGGAAGAAGAAGGGAAACAAGAAAAATTAAAGGATCATTAAAATGGAGAAGGCATCGTCAGGAAAGGAGGTCATCATCACTACTGAGAAGATGGTTGCTGTTTCTTATGATCGTTACCAATTCCTTGGAGCAGCAGTTAGGGCTCTTTTCAAGTGTTTGGGTGTTGGGGATTCTTCAACTTCAACCACACAACAAGTGCTTATAGATTTTTCTGTTGAAGCCCCGGAAGTTGTTCCACCGCCAGCGGCAGTAGTAGCCCCGGAAGCTGACCCTGCAGCTGCTTCTAACGCCCCTAAAAGACCGGTGAATATAATCCCCCTTCATCTCTCTCTCTCTCGCTCTCTCTCTCTCTCTCTAAACTGTATATTTGTGTTGTTATGTACAGAGAATTACTCTTCGTGCGGCAAGGCCAGAAATAAGCACAGGGAGTGGTGCTCAGACTAATTGATGGTCTCAATATCCTATATATGAAACCCACATGCAAACATGTGAAACAAGAGTTTGCTACGTCCGATTTAATTAAGCTTCAGATTTTCTAACAGCTTGCATGTACTTTCGTATTTTAATTTGTGCTTTATGTGCTGATCTCCAATGTGCGTGGGAGGACAAAGTTTTACACATGACTTGTGACTTAGTCAAATATGTAACGTCATATATATAATAATTATAATAAAACGCATATAAGCTATGACAACATTGAATATGGCTTCAGAAATTTAGAGTAATGTTATTCATGTGTGCTACAAATCTTTCAATAAAAAAGCGATAGAAATTTATTAGATCAACAAGAAAAAAAAATACAAAGGGAGCCATCTAAATTCTCACATGATGAATGTTACCTTACTTTAGTTTATTCTAACTGAATTATCTAATGTGATGCACATACCTTAATGTAGCTAATTGTACGTAGTTTATTCTAACTAAAACAACATCGCATATTCTATTTGTTTTTCCAAAAATAAGGTAGAAAATCGAACCAAACTGACTGATCCAATTGGGGCCTACGGTTTCAAAATTCACTTTCCCTGGCTCAGTTTTGGTGTTGGTTCTGACCAACCAAGCTGGACCGCACCGTACCCACCCTTGAAAGTTAATTCCAAGTATAACAACATTCTATGATTTTAGGGAAACACGAAATCAAGTCTAAATCAAGTCTAAATCACATATTCAACTTTTCTTGTCAGTCTTTGGGATCATTTGTTGTTTTCAATTAATATCAATGTTTTAAGTGCTTCTTAGATATAGGTTCATTTTCATCAAGATTAATGGATGCAATTCATATGCTCTTTCTTTTCAATTGCAATTCGGTATCACCAATTAAGCAATTAGTATGTTCATACACTACTACAGAAAAGGAAAAAGACGACAGGAATTCACCGTCGTGTATTGGGTTTTCAAACCGTCGTAAAATCGACCGTCATCTTTTGCATAGTCAAATCACGACGCGAAATCACCGTCGTTGTTATAACAAACAACGTCATTAACAAAAAAAAACCGACGTCTGTATACTGAAAAATGAACCAAACAATTGTCGTGGGGAAGAATAGACGACCAATTTTATACAAACTACGACGTGTAAATAAATAAAATACGTCATCAAATAAATAAATAACGACGTTATTCAAACATACGACGTCCAACATTTTCATATAACCGTCGTGAAATAGTTTTTCCACTTCGTTTTTTCCATTAATATTGACGTCGTGAAATAGGGTAAATAACCGTCGTTGTTACAACAAACAACATCCCAAACAAAAAAAACCGACGTCTGTATACTGAAAAATGAGCAAAATAATTGTTAAGGATAAGAATAGACGACCTGTTTTATACAAACACAGTCGTGTACATAAGTATACTACGTCTTTAAATAAATAACATACGACGTTATTAAGATATACTACGTCGCACATATATTTATAACCGTCGTGAAATTGGTTTTCCACTTCTTTGTATATAAAATAAACGACGTGGAAAATATGATAGGCTCATGACTGACGACATATTTATTTCTATAAACGTCGTATTATTTTATATACAACGTCGTCATCATGCAAAAGACAGCCGTGTTTCTCTATTTATACGTCGTCCTTACCAAATTAGTAATCGTGTAATTCATCTGAGACGGTGAAGGTTTCCAGCCAATCGACGTGGAAAGTATGTTTAACGACGGAAGATTAAAAAAAGAGACGTGGATATTGCATATAACGACGTCGTTTTTGTAAAAGAACGATGTCCAAATATCTTTTTACATCGACAAATTTACCTCTGGATATCAAATTACGTCGTGAATTGTTGTTTTTTACTTCGTTTTTGATATAACAAGTGACGTGGTAAAATTTTAAGACGACATTTTTTGATTTGTTACGGACGAGTTCATGATCTAAGACGTCGTCTTTTGTATCGTTAGGTTCGATATCTATCCTTTTAGACGTCGGTATTATGGTACTGGAGTCGTGTTATTTGTAATTACATGTCGGCTCTTTATGCTTATCCGACGTGATATCATTAATAACTGTTTCACAATACCGTCGTCTTTCTCCCATTTTACTGCGCTTTTAGACGTCGGTAAATTCAATGCCGTCGTTGAATGCTCCGAAACGTCATTTTTTATTGATAATTTTATGAAAATAGACGTCCGTTTTTCAGGTTTTATGAGGACCGTCATTTTATAATACTAAACCAGTATTTAATGTACTGATTGTTTTGTGGCCAAAACCTGCATATTGAAAGTGAAGAAAACACATTACAATTATTACAAAATTAATGTCATACAGTAGTGCTATTTAGGGCATAAGTAATTTCATAAATTACAAGAGTATCATTCAATCCATATATCTTCACACCTTTCTCGAATATTTTGACTCCCAAACTCACCCACTAGTTCATCAAATGTGTCAACATTTGGCATCCCTCTAGTAAATGGCTCACACTCAATTCTCACATCACCTAAGACATCATCACCAATAACATCATTATATTCTCTATTAGGCATTGATAACACTACCGACCAACCAGGATGCATCGGGTCGTCAACAAAAAATACTTGTTTGACTTGAGAAGCCAAAACAAATTGGTCATTCCTATGTCTAATTTTACTCAAATCTACAAGGGTAAATCCAAGTTCGTCGACTACAAGGCCGGAATTATTATCTATCCAATCACACCTAAAGACTGGGATTGTAAACTTTTGGTAGTCAAGGTCCCAAATTTCTTGAATGACACCATAAAAACCCATATTTGAGAGAATTGGGTTTTTATCCTTGGCACTAGCAACTTGCATGGTATGTGCAAGTAAATAAACTCCACTATTTTGAACTGTCCGCACATCATCTTGTGTCTTGATGTTAAATTTAACACCTTTAATAAGATAGCTCCTATATAATGGCACGGCCATGTTTGGACCAACTGCTAGCCACCTTAAATTTTCTGATACCCCATGATTGTCTCCCTCATGAAGTTCACTTTGAACCTGCAAATTAATTATATCTTAATTCAATCTAACATAGAAAGAAGAAAATTAAAAGTCCAATATGTTATTGAATAACATATACCTTGAAGTGTAGCCATTGAATAAAAGTGCTATTGTGCTTATCTTGCAGCCACTTTGTTCTCTTTCTAAATTTTGGATAAGCGGCCTTGATGTGGATCATATGTTCCCTACATGACACGAAAAATTCAAGCATTACGGTCCCAAACATATAAGATAAACATAAGGAATAATTTAAAATGGAAACTTAAAGAATAAAACTCATACTCGATATAAGGTAGGACTTCCTCCGTATTCTCCAAGACATATAGATGTGCTTGGTTCAACAGGTCCCGATCAACTAAGCTCACTGTGCAACCTGATAATGGCTTTGAAACTCCTATCTTCTGACTTGATGGCACTCCAATTGTACTAATATCAGATAAATGTTCAGTGCAAAATTCTCCAGCTTCTTCAGCTATATAACGCTCCGCAATGCAACCTTCGGGATAAGTACGGTTCTGAACATACCCCTTTAGAACTTTCATATATCTTTCGAACGGATACATCCATCTAAAATATACTGGCCCACATAGACGAACTTCTCTGACAAGATGTACTACTAGATGAACCATGATATCAAAGAACGAAGGTGGAAAGTATTTTTCAAGCAAACACAAAGTAACTACTACATCTTCTTTCAACTTATCTAGCTTGGAAACATCAACCGTTTTTGCACATATAGCATAGAAGAAGAAGCACAAACGAGTTATTGCATACCTTGCAGGCTTCTCCAAAACGGAACGAATTGCCACAGGTAGCAATTGTTGCATTAAGGTATGACAATCATGTGATTGAAGGCCAAGAAGTCTTGAATCTTGTAAAGATACAAGATTTTTTATATTTGAAGAATAACCTTCAGGGACCTTCATACCATAGAAAGAATTGCAAACCGCTCTCTCTCTCTGCTCTTGACAAATTCCAAGGCCCTGGAGGCAAACGAGTACGTCTTTCTACATACTCGGGTTGCAAATCAGTTTTAACCCCCATGTTCAATAAATCTAACCGAGCAGCAATCCCATCTTTATTTTTTCCAGAGATCTCCAGCAATGTACCAATGATACTATCACAAACATTCTTCTCAATGTGCATAACATCTAGGACATGCCTCACTGGAAGGTATTTCCAATACTCAAGCTCAAAGAATTTTGACTTTTTCTTCCAACAAACTCTGTCACCATCATTTTCACCTCCACCTCCCCCTTTTTTCGAGCCCCATTTGTAATTAATATCTTCAACCATATGCAGCACTTCTTCTCCCGTTAATGGCTCTAGAGGCGTGCCATATTCAGGTTTCCCATTAAAAGCTGCACGTTGCCTCCTATATGGATAATTGATTGGTAACCATTTTCTATGCCCAATGTAACAAATTTTGTGGCCATTTTTCAACATGTGACTAGGTGTATCATCGCCGCATATTGGACACAACCTGATAAGTTTCCATAGGCAGGAAAATCATTTATCGTCCACAGTAATGCAGCTTCTAAGTGTAAAGTATTCTCCTATGTGTGCATCATACACTCCTCTAATCCCATCCCACAGAGATTTTAAATCATCAATCAAAGGCTCAAAGTAGACGTCTATATCATTTCCGGGTTGTTTAGGACCGGAAATCAATAAAGTCAACATCATGAACTTTCGTTTCATGCACAGCCATGGTGGGAGATTATATGTAACTAAGATAACTGGCCAGCAACTATATCTGCTACTTAGAGAACTGTGGGGATTGAATCCATAAGATGAAAGAGCCAATCTCAAGTTTCTCGGCTCATTACCAAACTCGGGCCATTTATCATCAACAAGTTTCCAAGACGGGGAATCCGCCGGATGAGACATCTGACCATCAATTGATTTTCTAGCAGCATGCCAAGTCAAATTCTTAGCTGTCTCATGTGATTGAAACATCCTTTTAAATCTTGGAATTGGAGGAAAATACCACACCACCTTCGCTGCCACACCCTCTTTCAAGAACCCATCTTTGGTTTCCTTCCACCTTGAGATACCACAAGTAGGACAATTAGCTGAATCTTCATACTCCTTCCTATACAAGATGCAATCATTGGGGCATGCGTGGATTTTCTCATAACTCAGCCCCAATGCACACAAAGTCTTTTTTGCCTCATACATAGAGGCCGGTATTATATTTCCTTCTGGAAGCAACTCGCCCTGAAGTATCAATAATTCTCTAAAACATACATCACTGATCCCATGTTTTGGTCAGGGTGTTATATTCACCACCACTATCTAAATAGTGGTGTTTTATTATTTTAGGTTCGATCCATTCAAGACCTAATGCTTCTTAATTATAAACCCTTACTTCAAGGGAATACCCTTTGATTCCATCATAAAGAAACATAATATGTGCATTTGGTTTTGCAACTACTCACAAGTTCGAACCTCAGGACGCCTACATATCCCTTGTGGGAATAAAGTCACTTGTAGTTCAAAAAATTACAATGAATAATTGACTCATTGCAAAGGGAATTTGATTGGAGAACGAACTAATTATCCAATGGAAATGTATGGGTTTTCCTCCCAATATTTTGTTTGTGGGTTTTGTATCCAAAATGGATTCATCATCCGAAAAATTCAGTTTTTTAGTTTTATACCCAAAATGATTTATCATCGGACATATTTGGTTTATGGGTTTTGTAATTATAGATGGATTTAGCATCCAAGTAATTGGCTTGTGGGTTTTAATCCAGAAATGAATTGAACATCCAAAATTGCTCAGTAGAGCATTGAGGTTTGCTCGGCATAGCATATTAAATCCAGGTTAGCTCGGCATAGCATATTAAATCTAAGTTTTCTCGGCAGAGCATGTTAAATCAAAGTTCAGAGAATGATTGAGCAAGAATTATATCTGTGGATTTCCTTTGCTCGGCAGAGCATTATTGAACATGAATTATATTGGTGGATTTCCCCATGCTCGGCAGAGCGTTATTGAAGAAGAGGTTCAGAATCATCCCTCTTATGTGGTCTCTCCCTCCAGCCTCTTGCTCTTTTTCCTTTTTTTCTCTCTCCAGCCTTTCGGCTGTCCTCTCACCTTTGCAGCCTTTTGTTGATTCTAGTTTTTGTTTTTTTTCCCTCTTTCTAGCCTCACGACTGCTTCCGCTCCTTTTCTTTAGGCGTAAAATAGCCAACTTAGCTTTGAAATTTCAAAGTTATTTTTGAAACAAAAGGAGACCACGTGGGAATTAGATCCACCTTTTGAATCATATTTCAGATACTTGCTCAATGTGGTGGGACTTATCCGATCCCACATTTGTAATTTTATTTTAACAAATATCTCTTCATATTTTTGTGATTTTTTTTTATTATCTCAACATGGTTATAAAAGGTTCTATTTTCTAATATTCTACGCACACGTAACTAAAATCAAATAATTTTTCTGTGTGAAGCTATGTATCCATAGGGTCTATTTTCGACTTCGTCTTGGACTCTAAAAATCATAAGGCTAGCTTTGGTGGCGCTATATACATAAACTCTATTTAAAACACTAATTAATATAGACATTGATTAGTGAGTTTTGAGAACACGTGTTTTTAAGTTAGTGTAGAATAAGTATTAATTCTAGGCTTAAGTGCTACAATGCCCCCTGAAATATTAGTCAATTCCCACTAAACCCTCTTAAAGTTAAAGTGACCCACTTTGCCCCCTTAACCGATGTTTTGTATTTCACTTTATCCCTCACTGCCAAATTTGTTAAAAATTCCGTTAAAAATGCTAATGTGGCACCAATGGGACCCATTATTTTGCTAAACTAAGTGCCATGTGTGAAGAAAAAAAATTAAAAATTAAAAGTTAAAAATTATCTTTTAAAAAACTTAATTGAACTATTAAAAATAAAAATAATACTAACCAAAAAATTCCCAATTCCCCTCCTCCAACCCCATTATCCCTTCCCAGTCGCCATCACCACAACCACAACCACCTCGGATTGCTCCTCTCTCTTCCTCTCTTGCAGGGTATGGATACAACATTACAATTAGAACAACAAAGAAATTAGGCGTTACAACATAATATATTACATCAATCTTTTTAAATCAAATCCACCATTACAATTTAGACCCATCGTCTTCTCTAATCTAATTATTGCATTTAATTCAATTTTTGGCCCAACTCTCTCAGTCTCTCAGTTTCTCTCTCTCTGACCAACCAAGAACCAACCAAACAAAGCATCCCTAAATCTTGACTATGTTCTCAATCCAATCCAATGGACTTCATTTTCGGATTACTACTCTTGTAATTATTGTGGTGTTGTCCGCTTAGAGAACCACTAATCCAAGCTCTGTTCCGAGCTTGCCACAACTGTAGCTGCTTTTGCTCGAATGACTATCGAGGATTCTAGAAAGCTCTTACCTTCTGAGTATTATCCTTCTTGGGTCGTCTTCTCCCACAGACAGAAGTTGAGCTCCCAACTCTACTTCTTTCTTCCTCTACTTTCTCTCACTTTCATCTGCGGTAGCCACAACAGGACTAACATGTTTATTTAAATTCTTTTGTTTTTCAATTAAAATGGCTCAATCTTCATCTTCAAAAGATCTGGCCCTATGTTAATGAGGTAATTGCTTTTGGGTTTTGCTTATTTGTTACCAGCATGTTACTTTTTGTTTCGTTAATTTTTGGTTTTAAAGTATTATTTTTATTTTTAATAGTTAAATTAAGTTTTTTAAAAGATAATTTTTCATTTTTTTTTCTTCACACATGGCACTTAATTAAGCAACATAGTGGGTCCCATTAGTGCCATGTCAGCATTTTTAACAGACTTGATGGTGAGGGGCAAAATGAGACACAAAACATCGGTTAAGGGAGCAAAGTGGGTCACTTTAACTTTAAGGGGGTTTAGTGGGAATTGACCAATGTTTCAAGAGGTATTGTAGCACTTAAGCCTTAATTCTCTTAGATATGTCCTAAGTGTTTAGGTACATACCTGCAAAAGAAATAAGTAGTATAAGCAAGAACGTGGTGTGTGATGATATAAATAAAGGGGAAAGAAAATTTTAGTACGTCGTAGTAAGTGAAGAGAGGAATGTAACATGAGATTAGGTGACAAAAGACACAAGGCACATTCCTTGGACAGCATACATGCTCCAAGAGTTGGTAGCATGGCGGTGATGGCTCCATCAAAATTAATTACCTAATACACACATGTATTTCATTTATGTCACCATGAATCTTAGAATAACTTGGTCTTAATTGCTTTATTAGCTGCATAATTTTACGTTATATAAAAAGGAGAAAAAAGCTAATACACGCAACTTTTAACAATATTATCAACTACCTTCTGATTTAGTAGCTTTTCTCTTGCTAATAATCTTTTCTTTTTTGTCAAATTATAGAAATATCACTGATAGCAATGGCAAGGATGAGCAATGAAGTTTGGGTCCACAGACCCCCATCCTCGCTAACTCATGTTCTGAACAAGGATGGGCTGCCTTGTCCCCCCACGTGTAATCTGTTCTTCCCAAGCTAGTTAGAGTTGACAATGAATTTTGTCCTTGTCTGATGTTTCTCTCCTCTTTTAGCTTACTTTTGTGATTGTACTGACATCTCTGTTTGCGGTTTCTCCGCTGATTATGAAGACATCTTTTTGTCCAAAAAAAAAGAAAGAAAAAGAAAGAAAAGACTCGATTACAAAACCCACACAGCCAATCAATCCCTTAACCAAAGTAATTATAAAATACAGTCATATATCGTACGCGTGTCACCCAGGAGATTCATTTCGTTGAAATAGCAATCCAACGGATTTGCATGGCACATAAAATTAGTTGCTCACCGTACCTCATTCGATGTGTTGCAAAAGACACGTTGAGGATTTTTAGTCACATACATTACAGATTAATTATTTTTCCCACAACTTTAATTTCTGAAGATTTATGCAAAGTTATGTAATAGTAGAGAAAAGAGAAGGGCAATTTTGTACATTTGTGAAAACTGAAAAGAAAACAGGTATTCAAAGCATTATCTGAAGCGAGAGCAGAAGCATTTAAGAGGTATTAAAGAAGTAGGTGAATATCTCTGTCTGAAACACAAAAAGAAGAAGAAGAAGAAGAAAAAGAGGACTTTTGTTGAAATGGAGTACTCACAAGTATCAACTGATGATGGGGAGGCGGAGGTGAAAGAGAAGAGAGATGTTTCCTATAATTTCTACTTACACCCATGCCACTTCCTTGAAGAAGCAGTTAGGGCCTTTTTCAAGTGCTTGGGTATTGAGAATAGAGCACAGGAGGAAAAAGATAATGGGGAAACAGGCACTGAAACAAACCCTAATAAACTTGCTCCTTCAACCTCCCAAGTAGAGCTACAAGATGATGCTGCAGATCCATCAGTCACAGCAACAGACACAGCAGAAGCTGATCCAGCTCCATCTTCAACTACTACACAAACCTCCGTGAGTCTCTCTCTCTCTCTCTCTCTCGCTTACATTTTGCAGACATCAAGTTCTTTTTATTATTATTTATTATTGAGCACCGAGAGGTGATTCGTACTTGAAACCTCTTCCGGGATTAAGAAAACAAATACCAGAAGATAAACTTCAGCTGATACTGTGTACATTAAATACGTTACATATGTTCTAAGTTAATGCACATGTATATTTATGTGTGTGTGTGTGTTTTTATGTACAGGAAGTTGCTGTAAGCTTCAGGGTCGTTAGACCACCAATAACCAGGGGGGGCGGTGGCCAGATCAATTAATAGGCCTATGATGTTGGTCAACAAGCCTATTAATGACACATCTATATAGGTTACCTCTCTTCTTTTTTGCCCACTTTTTCCTCTTTATTTTCTCCATCTGTTTTTGTATGCTTTTGAGTTTGTATGAGGTATTGGATTTTGTGGTTGTGTGTGTAATTTGAAAGACTATATTTGACGGAACTCAACTTTGTCTCTAGAATGAAATGCATAATTTTAGCTTAGCAGTGGCATGCATATATTTTCAGAACCCGTTTATTTGATAGGCAGCAAACTGATCTCAGCAAAGTTTTACAAGTTACCTGCAACATGTCAAACTATAGGGTTTATATTCTGCCGGGATCAACTTGCTCTTGCTCATCTGCCATGCGCTTGCTCACCCACCACCAGAAGCATTGCCTAATTATTTTTCTGACCAAAAAAAAAAAAAAAACAGTATTTACTCCAAATCTGTTCGTTCTTTTTCTACGCCTTCAATGGCCAAATGGATTCACAATTTATATCGAGTGCAATATAAAAACATGAACTAAACTATATTAAAGAATGAAAACAATGAAGTACGATGAACTGGTTATAGGCCATAAATGTAGTCTGAATCAAAATTAAATGACAAGACATTGTTACCAATGGACTGTGATGAGCACACGCAACCAACTGGCAAAAATTGATAAACCAACACAACACGCAAAATAAAGCAAACCACGATAACAAAACAATTTAACAAGGTTTGACGATTTATATTGACGTCTTCGGTGATCTCACTGGTCAAAAAGAACAACCTTGGTTACAAGAAGAACCCCTTTGCCCATTTCTAAACCCTAGGCCTTAATCTCTCTCTCATCATTTCTCAAACCCTTTGGTGCCTCTCTGTATCGATCTCTCGTTATGTTTCCACAAATCTTCTAAAGTCACATTTTTATCTCTTGTGGTTAGAATCAAAGGCTGGATTGGACTGGATATTTTCAATTAAAATGGACATGAGTCCTAGCAATTGTTTGTGGGCTAAAAGTATGTCTAGGACTGGATATGAGCCTTGGATCCAAGTCCCAAATAATTGGGGCTTAGAAACCCAATCCTAAACGTGGGTTTCGAAGCCAGAGAGCACGCCTCCTGCCATCTCTCTTCTTCTCTCATCTCTTCTCTTCTCTTCTTCTCTTTCTTCTCTGTGCTCTCTCTCTCTCTCTTCTCTGTTCTGTCTTCTTGTTCTTTCTCTCTTCCCCTCTGCCATATATTTTGCGCTGCCATATCTTGACAGGACCGGCCCCGGAATTCCTCGGAACCCGAGACGAATCCTGTGGAATTCCCGACATCACCCGATGTCGGGCCTACTCACTGGAACTATATCCTCTTTTTCCAAAAAGGATTAAGGGCCCGAGAGTTCCTACCGAAATTTCGGCAGAGTCTCCCCTGTAAATTGAACATTTCCCAAATTTCAATCTGCACAAAATTCACATTTTAATATCCCAACTGGCAGCATGCACAAGTTATCAACGTGCAAACACATAATAGGCCTCCGGCCTTCAGATAATTCGAGAGCAGAAACCAGCAATATTCTTCAGTCACTTAATACATGAACCATGTAATTCATGACCTCAAACAACTTTACAATTACCACAGAAATCATTTAACCGGATTCAAATTCAATAACCACAACAGAATCCAAACACATACTCAGAACCGATCAAACCTTTAAAAACACAATAATATTCGCGGCTGCACCTGATGAGACCCCAGGCTACCTACGTACCCTTGGACAAGGGATCAAGCCACACGTAGTTCTCATCTCAACGGTCACAACTCCGAAAATAAACAATTATTTATGACAGAACCATCTATACATTTCAGATCTAACACAATCCCAATTCCAACAAAAACACAATGAGCACATTCTCGAATTCTTCCTTTGTAACAGTTCAATTTCGTAACCATACCCTATTCAAGGCGTATGTACATTAAACACATCATCCAATTATTCCCCTTTTAACAGTTCAATCCCGCAACCATACCCTATCCAAGGCGTATGGCGCCAAACAACACTGCCCAAATCCAGGGCTTATACGTTCATACATGTACAGGCTCACAAATCTCAAACAGAATTAAAACCACATATACATATATGTAATATGTATAACAAGAAAAGAATAATTATATATTTATATATATACATAAATACATCCACATACACCCACCTCTCACCATCATCATGTACCAGGGGGAAACAATCCAACCGTGGATTGTTGACTAGCTCACACTTATCCGGCCCTCAAAAGTCCATGTGGCTAGGGACGAGCCGTCCAACTGGGGGACTAAACTCAACCAGCCCGTACGGACGAAGAATCAAGACCCGTACGTCTGAAAAAGCGGTCATACGCGCGCAGACTACCCAATCAAGGGTCTCCAGCGACACCCGTTAAGGTATGCCCCGGGTTCCGTCATATCCAGACCATATCCATAATTTCCATGTATCAGGATCCAAGGGGAGGTACATGTGATGTTGCACATCATGTCCTGGGGGAAACAATCCAACAGGGGATTGTTGACTAGCTCACACTTATCCGGCCCTCAAACGTCCATGTGGCTAGGGATGAGTCGTCCGGCTGGGGGCTGACACTCTAACCCAGCACGTACGGACGAAGAATCAAGACCCATACGCCTGGAAACTGTCCTACGCGCGCAGACTACCCAATCAAGGGTCTACAGCGACACCCGTTAAGGTATGCCCCGGGTTCCGTCATATCCATACCATATCCACAATTTTTCCGGCATCCCACAATTCCGGGACCCATGACCAAATAAGCCCACACGCCCGAAAACCCGGCACGTGTGTGAATAGTATATCCAAAACATATCCATATATCCATTTCCATGTATCCCAGTGTCCATATCCACTGTTTCCAAATATCATCATCCAAGGGGGAGGTACGTATGATGGTGGAGTTCGTAATCCTTATATAAATATTATATAAATAATATTCTCATCCTTAGTTCAATTTTCCCAAAACAAAATACATATTCATAGTAGACAAATAACTCTCAAACATAAAACCCATAACCGGGGAAGTACCTAAGATAGGGTTTTCTCAAATATTATATATATAAACTCCAAGATCCTCGAACATATCAAATCCACAAATATATCACAAATACTTTACAAAATAATAATCTCGACTATTAAATATAAAGTGCATTACAATAAACCATTTAATTCATATGCATAACATTTCCATCTCAAAACCATACCATTTATTTGAAAGCAATACCCATTCTTTTCCTAATAATCATAACCGAGTCCCAAGACTCACTTTTCACAACTCTACAAATCGAGTATCACATAATTATTCATTTCATAATTTCAATTATCAAATAATATCCAAGAATCCCATAAGATATTATAAACAAACTCATACTCCTAATATAATCCAAATAACTCAATTAACAATTAAGACTCGTTTACAATGTCATCCTAATACTTTTCGAAGTGTGAAACTACCTCGGAAGACTCACGGTAACCGATGGTCAAACTTTCCAAATTTAGTCAACCGGGCCCGCGGGCCCCACGACCTCCATTTTACGATCCGAACATCCCTAAGGGCTCCACAAGGTTTAATAAACCTATCCTTCAAGTTTGGTCCAAATGGACGGTCGGATCACTCACGATCGCCAATCGGACGGTTATCGTAAAACACAAACTTTAACTATTTAAATCGGAACATCGGGGCTCCGATTCCCGATCCGAGAATTCCTACACGATCATAGAAATACCTAAATCAACATATATTAAATGGAAAGCGATCCAACGGTTCTAACATATCGAACCCGGAAATCACACAATATGTAAAATCCGTTCGGGGTTCAAATGTTATCCGAATTGAGATCCGTAAAATTCTACGCGCTCGTGACAACACAAAGATCATTCTAGGATAAAAATGTCTCCCTGCTACAGTGCCCCGCCACACGCGCCGGCAGCACGTGGGTGTCCAAAGCGATAACCACTCACCGGAAAAACTTAACATCTTGACTCCAAACTCCTACCCTAGCTAATACACCTAATTTGGAGTCACTTTTGTTCTTGGGTGAAAGCCAGAAAATGGCCGGAAGTGGCCGGAAATTCAACCCGAAGTCCGGCCAAACTTAAATTCAAAAATCGAACTGTAAACTCTCAAAATTTCTAGAATCCTATCCCATAGGCAGCTAGAGCACGAAAAATAGATGAATTTTCATACCTCACTCGTCAAATTTGGTTGAGAAACGAGGGAGAACGAGCCACCCAAAGTTTCTGAAATTTCTGTCCAAAACCGCCTGTTTCGTGGCTGTTTCCGGCGACCACGGCGGCTGATCGGGTCGGTGATGGACCGGAACTGGAAGAGGGAAGGGTGGTGGTCCTTTGGGACCGGTGCCGCCCCAAGTGGCGGCGTGTGGTGGTGGCGGTGGAGGAGAGAAGTTGCTGCCATTCACAAGGGGGGGGGGCTGTTTTGCAGAGAGTGGGAGGGAGAGATCGTGAGGGAGAGAGAGAGAAGGAGAATCATATTTATAAAAATCTGATTTTCCTAAATTACGAGTTTACCCCTGGAGTATTTAGATCGTACTTTTCTCGTTATAACTCCATTTGAGCCCACTACGTGTCTACGGACTCGTTTCGACGTGCTCTACGCACCGGTGCAATCGAAATTCCCAAATTCCTTCCCGAACTTAAAATGACCCTTTTTGACCCTTTTTATAATAAATAATATTTTAAATTTTCAAAAGCCTTAATTAATTCAAATCATTTTATTTTATTGTTTACTCCAATTTATTTCCTCTTAATTTAATTATTTTACTTATTTTTAGGGCCGGGATGTTACATATCTAGACCTCTAGATCTTGTATGAAAGGCATATGGTAGAAGAAAAAATTGGTGAAAGGCAGATTCATAACTTCTTCCTCTTTATTTATATATTTTTTTAATTTTGCAATTTTTGTGGTTATTTTTTTTCTTCTTTGAGATATGAAGGGAGGTAGCTGAGAAGAAGAAGTCTGAAGATGACCACTTATATTCGTATTTTTTTTTGTTGGATTGAAAATCGATTTTGTTTTAATTAATTTGGAAATGAGAATATAAATTATTATTTATTTTTTTTTAAAAAAGGCATACTAATCTTAACTTTGGTGTTGTATTGCACCAAACAACTTCTTAAAATCCAGTCATATTCCAATCAGTCCAGTGTAGTATAGAAAGGTTAATCCAATCTAGCCTACCAAACAAGGCCTAAAGAAATAGGTAAAACATATATTCCAATCAACTTAAAATTGGAAACCAGACGACTGACCAGTCTGGTGGTTAGACCGATCGGTCACTCACTTTGCTACACTATTTGAGCGGTTCGTTAGCTACTTTGACTGGTTGCTCCGCTACATACTAAATAGTAAGCCAATTCACCACATCAACTCGGACTGAACTGTTTCAGCATGAATCAACATAATCACAAATTGTATATTACTTGAGTTGGAAATCATACTAGCATATGGAAGAGCAATCTTGAATGGTGTTAAAATCTCTAGGAATTGGCCTCTAGAAATCTCTAGAATTTGGGTTGAAATTTGTGTGAAATCTTTTTAGGGATTAATTGTGATCAATTTGATATTTGTTGAGATGATTTGTATGGAGAGAGAGAGGTTGTCATCGACTCTCAGTCTTCTTTATATATTGTCATAATACCTAATTTAAATAGGAGAATCTTTCCCATGGTGACTAGAATTACTTACAAATCTTCCCACGTCGGACTAATTTCATGTTTGAAGTTCAGGGGAATCTTGGTCAAATCTAACCAAATTGACATGACTAGCCTTGAAAATACTAGACACTTTTTTCTTTCTCTTATGGACCAATGGGGTCCAGCCGATTGGAAAGGGCCTTGATTTGCAGAATGTGTGTTTGAAAAAAACCCCCTTTTCCCAATATCGCTTAAGGTCATTGCAGAAGTCGTGAAATTGGGAATGTGGCTGTCCTATTTTCCAATCAAGAGAGAGAGAGAGAGAGGGAAAGGATGAGATCTGATTTTGGCCAGGCTTTTAAACAAAAAGGTAAAATTTTACCTTTCTAATTTAGACAGGCCCAATGAATCTTGGCCTCCTCTTCATCCAAATCCAAAACAAAATTTGATTCCTAGATATTAAAACCCAATCAGAAATACTCTATGTCTCAAATCCTAATTAATAGGGATTGTTATTTCTAATACCTAATAATATATATATATATATATATATATATATATATAATATATATATATACATAGAATCTGGAAAAATTGGGCTTCATTAGATCTATTATTTAATAAATTCAATGATAGCCCCATTTCGGCCCTCAACAAAATTAAGCCCAAACACAATTAATGCCTCGAAATTGAAGGACTAAAATCGTTTGGATATAAACATGAAAGGCAATATTTTCTTTTATTTCGAGTCCTTGAACAATAACATTTATAAACATGAAAGACACACGTACCCTTGCTCAAACAAACCCTTTGATGCCCTTGTAAACTCTCACCTTAGTAATTCCCTCTCTCTGTTAGATTTAACATTGCCCCAAAGTCCTATTTATATCCTATAGGACTTGGGTTACAAGTGTACTTTAATTAGGAAACAAAAAACAACTAAAACCCTATCAAAATAGGCTTAAAAAGCAACAGGTCAGCAAAATCTGCGAAAACTGATCGGTTGGCTGGCAATTGCTGACCAGTAGCCTGGCAATGGCACTCTCTCGAGAAAACCAACCAGTTAGTTGGCAATTGCGGACCAATCTCCCTGCAATTGCATCATGATCTAGCAACCTCCTTTTGTTGTTTTCTTCTACTTGTTTACTTCCCCACATCAATGGTGAGCCAATCTTTATCAAGTTTTAGGGGACATCACAATGTATGTTTAGCTTAGTTTTGTCGGTTTGCTTTGTTAGTTTTGTTTATTATTTAATATTTTTGTGGCTTTGGATGTTTAGAGGATTAGAATTGAGGTTATCTTGGTCAACTCACTCTCCCTTGATGACTTTAAAGAATTGACTCAAGTTAATTTTCACTTGGCAGGAATTCTTGTTATTTGCAATTGGAAAATCGAAGTTTTAAGTTTTAATTATTTGAACAAAAAGTTCACAACATAGGTTTTATTGGTCTTTGTTCATTAGTTAAATTATTGTTAAAGTTCCAATCTTTCTTTTTTTTCGGTGAAAAAATGAGGCTAACGCCCAACTGAGAAATTAAACAATGGCTCGAGGCCTACAGATTTCAAGTAAATCTTCATTAAGAAAAGATCTAATACTACCAGGAGGATCATGGAAGGTTGACAGACCCAAACATGAACCTAATTCAGCTAATCTATCTACCACCATATTGCACTCAGTCAGACTCAAGGACAACTGCACTACAACCCATATCCCAAGCAATTTTCAGTCCAAGATATATAACTCAGCTTCCAAGTCTTGTCCTACACCAAGATTAACAGCAAAGCCTCTAATCCACTACCCAGAACTATCTCTTAGTACCCCCCTAGCAGCAATGCGTCCATCCTCACCTTTTCTGCACCTGTCGGTATTGATTTTAATGACTCCTTCATTCGGGTATTGCCAAAAGAGCACAGCGATAGAGAGGGTGGGTTTTCCAATCCTTCATACTTGCGTTGCATGCTGATTGATCATATTTTTAGTTGATTTTTATTGTTATAGCTTGCATTTATTATAAAAATCAACTCTCTTTAAATATGAAAAGACAACGAAAAAAGAAAGAAAAGAAAGAAGGCATTAGTCAAAGTCTATCCTTGGATAAATATTATCTAAAAAAAAATATAATGATTAGTTGATTATAAATAATAACAAAACACCAATTTTTTTTTTTTTTGGTCAAATAAAGTTTTGGGGGAAATTATTTACTCTCATCAGACCTACAACCTCAAGCTGAAAGTCCTTATGCGTGGTACCCAACCGTCAACTACCACCGATATGGATTTATATAGGAAATTATAGATTCCGCACCAACGAGGACAATTGGTAGCGGGACTGAAACATTAATGGGGCTACACATAGTGCATGAACTTTACCAACTGAACTAACTCTCGTTCTTATGTCAGCATTATTATACGTATATTTTCTTCCTCACTTGACTTCAATCATATTAAACAACCCTAATAGCCCTTTACAAAAGGTAGATTACTGAAACACCAAACAGTGGAACTGAGTCAAAGATCTTGAAATATGTAAGCATCATCTGGACTCTCCAATCTATTATAAAATATTTTCTTTTTCATTATATTCCCCAGAAGGATGAGTGTGAACTAGAACAAATTATTGGCAATAAAAAAAAACTAAAACAAATTCAAACTATAAATCAGAAAGGAAGAAACTAATCAAATTTTGGTTATATACACACATGTAAAGATTTTATCAATTGTGGAAGAGGAAATTTATATACCAAGAGTACAAGACCCAGTTCATTTTCTCCAATCTATAAATAGACTTATATCCCTTGAAGGATTTTCATCCCACCCTCAAAATCAACTCTCTACACAAAACAGCAGTACAAATTTGAGGCAACGTAGCTAATTAAGCCAACTGCGGTGAAAAGTGTTCATTTTCTCATAAGCACTCTTGCCATATTGGCATTTGCAATCTTCCTTGTCTCTGCTTCTGACCCCAGTCCTCTTCAGGACTTCTGTGACTGCGTAGCACTTAATGACACCAAGAATGCTGATATACATTAATATGTACTATGTTATATTTTCAATACTGTTATTTCCACATTAATTCTTTTCGCAAGGCATTAGGATACTATGAAGATCCTTTCTCTGTTAACTATATGCCTTTGCATGGCTTATGATGCACCAAAAATTTCTGTTAGTATGTAATTTGCACCCATATTTACCGACACCATAATGTATCATGCTGGTTACACTTAATTATGTGGTTCCACCTATGTTAGAGAGGAGAAAGTAAATGTCGTCCAAATAGCTTTAATAATACTAAAAGTTAAATTACTTTAATTCTTGTACAACCAGTTTTCGTGAACGGGAAATTCTGCAAGGACCCAAAACTTGCTAATGCAAATGATTTCTTCTTTTGCGGGCTCCAAATTGCAAGAAGCACAAAAAATTCACTTGGTTCAACAGTGAAACCTGCAAACGTGGATCAAATAGCAGGACTGAACAGTCTCAGCATATCCCTTGCCCGAATAGACTTTGCACCAAATGGCCTAAACCCTTCTCACACTCATCCTCGTGCCAGCGAAATCCTTGTAGTCTTGGAAGGTACACTCAAGGGCGGAACTACGTGTAGACTGGGCTTCAGCCTACAAGATTTGATAAAATACTGATTTGGTTCAAATTTATAAAATATTTCCTACTCCCACGAATATTAGCCCACCATTTGTTAAGCTAGTTGCCCCACAAAGTCACATACTTGCTGATTTGGTTATTATAAGTTGTTTTTTTTATTTATTACTTTGTGGTTTGGAGACCACGTGAGTGGGAACCATTGTTTTCTTCTCTTTTCTTTTTCCGATTTACAGGTTTGCATTTTGAAATTGATACTTAGGTGACGAGGGGTAAATTTATCTAAACAAACAAGACACAACAACACAACAATCAAGAGAACACACACATCATACCACAAGGTACCTGCATCCCTAGAAGATTACTAGTGACAACTTAGGCACTCAGAAGGACCCATCAATCTAGGCATCCCCTGTGCTAGCAACAACTATGGTGAAAGTGTGTGAAGTCATCAATATCAATTAAACAGCAAACAGCAGATATAGATGACTAGTCAAACATCAAGAACAGAAACCCAGAAATGCAAAACAGATTTTGTTTACCCAGAAACCCACCATTGGGAAAAACTGGAGTCATCAACCGACTAGGCAATCCACTAAGTAGAAAAAGATTCTTACAAAGGAATACAAGCAAGCTCAAGTAAAACCTAGATCTATTTAGGAAGATGAGCTATACCTCCTTTGTGCAATCTTCTTCTCCAACTTAGCAAAGCTTGAAGCTCAGTTCTTTATGGCAATGGCAGCTCCTTCTCCAGCTCGATCATCCCATGGCACTAGCTTGCAAGCTCCAACTTAGAACGAAACCAAACTTTGGATTCAAGGGAGAAAGACCCATTTCTTCAAGAAACCATACTCTTGAAGAAATCAGTCACGAATCCGATTTAGATCTATATGAGAGAATGAGTTAAGTAGCTAGATGCAGATTCATATTTCAAAAGCAGTTTTTCAAAAAGAAATCAATTAGAAAAACTCATAGATGAAATATATGGTTTACTCTTGAGGAAGAAGAAGAGAAAGATGGCAAGCCAATCTTTCCAAAACTTCCACTCAAAAGAGACGGCTTCCAAATTGGGAATTCACTTGCCTTTACAGACAAAAGAATCCCTTAGGTCAGAGCTGACACGTGGCAGCAGGGAGAGAAAAGTGAATAGGACAAAACAGATATTTAATCAGCTGGAAATCGCACTGAACCAAGATGACTAGTCAACTTTTATGAAAACAGTTTTAATGCATGATATGCAATGCATGATTTTACCTTTGCCAAATAGCTTGAACCTCAATAGGATAGATGAGATTTAAGAACACTTAGAGATGCTAATCTTAATCTATCCTTGAGCTCAATAAATACATATAAAAGTCCTATTACAAAAATGTCAAGGGAAGCCAAAAGAAATAATCAAAATTCATACATTAACACATTTAGATGTACAAGTGCAACAACGCTTTAGTGTTTATTCCTATGTTTAAATTTTTTGGATATGCTACTGCTATGAATTGTACTTTTGTTTGTGTTTCTGCTTTCTACAGTTTCAGTTTCTAATTCCCATGAGGTTCTCACTATATCAATTAGCATACAAAAAAAAAAAAAAAAAATTGGTTCTCATTGTTTATATAGATCTTCTATACCAAATAAATAAATAAATAAAATTTAGCACACCCCTGGAAA
Source organism: Prunus fruticosa (assembly GCA_018703695.1). Taxonomy (NCBI): domain Eukaryota; kingdom Viridiplantae; phylum Streptophyta; class Magnoliopsida; order Rosales; family Rosaceae; genus Prunus; species Prunus fruticosa. The sequence goes on along the minus strand of CM031918.1, from coordinate 11,548,304 downwards.
AATTCATGATTCCACCATTACGGTACACTCTATATTGGTTTCGTCACATCCAATGGCGACAATAATCGCCTATTCACTAAAGTGTTGACTAGGGGAGATGTGTTTGTTTTCCCAATTGGTCTGATTCACTTTCAACTCAACGTGGGACATGTCAACGCCGTAGCCCTTGCTGCCCTTAGCAGCCAGAACCCAGGAGTGATCACCATAGCCAATGCAGTGTTTGGCTCCAAGCCTCCCATCAAGCCTGATGTTCTAGCCAAGGCCTTCCAACTGGACAACAAGGCTGTTGACTATCTTCAGAAATAGTTCTGGTACGACAGCAATTAGAAAAACAAATAAATTATTATGTGGAAAGTAGAAAAGAGCAAGGAAGAAACGATCGTTATGCCTGATCTGATGTATTAAGTTTTTCACTACCTAAAATTTATTATGATCGAATATTAATTGAATAAGATGGTCGTTTATGCATTCAAACATAGTGATTAACATATTAATAATGTATATTTTTATTAGAGATGTGGTATATAAATGTGTATGATTAGCATTTTTGTTCAAATTAAGTTGGTAACTTTTTGAAACTAATGTCTTTCCATCTTTGATGCCACACATAATCAAAGATGGTTCTATAATATATATATATATATATATATATGTTTGTACCAGAATCAACCGAGCACATTTGGCATTGGGGGACTGGTGCATAGACAGTCACATCGATTGTTGAAGGAAAAACCCTTTCAGGGCAATTCCTAAAACACTATAATGATGTCATCATGATCCCAACTAGCTGAAGAGATACCTCCCTCCGAAGCGGCAATTTGCCTCCTGAAGGCGGTTGCCGAAGCTCCCAGCTCCAGAACCTAAAGTCTTGGATACGTATCACCACTATGATGATTTGCACAAAGTCCCATATCAAAACTTTGTGCAAACCCCCACTTTCACTCCTCTATAAAAGAGGAATAGTGCCCAAGTAAAATGGGTAACTACTTTTCGCATTTACTGTTACTTTTCCAAACTTACTGTACACCTTACACTTGCTAACTTAAATATCGGAGAGTCTTCAGTAGGTATCACACCGGTACCCAAAACTTGACGATTGCTTCTTCTATCTTTCTTCTGTAGTATCGCTTTGTGGCCAAAGGCCCCTCCTTGCTGAAGGTCCACAACCCCCCTTATCCTGCTGAAGACTCCGCACTTTTTCTATCTAAGTTGACACCCAATTTTGAGCATCAACAATATATATTCTTTAATCTAAAAATTAAGTAAGACAAATAGTAATAAAATAAAACAACAAAATTCTATAACAAAATGATTAAAGGCAACACTTGAGTGTTTCTACAGACAGAGGCTTGTAAGATTGGAATGTCCTTGAAACAAAATTTTGCCCCTATTCAGTCCTTAAAAGTTCTACAGGCGTCTGCTTTAGGATACAACAGTGTTGGTGATGATGTGGTTTGCAAATTTGATGTATTTTCACGTAATGAGGACTTGTCTTTATATAGGAATGCTAAAACCTGCAAGAATAGGTATCTATTACGGTTAAGACACAACCCTTGTCAGTAAAATTCAAAAATTAAATATGAATTTCAAATTTTACAATAATTTGAATAATTAATTAAGTAATTAGACTGGGCTTTTGCAATAATTAATTAATTAATTATTTTTTTCAAAAACATATAATCCCTACTCTTTTTTTTTTAAATATACTGTAAGACAATATAATAATACTTGATGATAATTTTTTTGGTTTTTATTTATATAAAAAGGATATAGAATTTTATTAGATCAATAGGAATAAAGAGTAAAAAGGACACATACTATAAAGCGAGCAATCTCAATAATAATATGACAGACATGGGTAAAACTTCCCTGGTGACTTGAGTCAGCCGAAAAGTTGAAACGATCAGGAGAGAATCTCTCTCGAAAATCACTTTTCTATAACCCCTTTCAACCGCCATAATTTTCCAGAATACAGTCCAATGACATCAATGACAAAAACTAGCAGCTAACCGGCATGACTCTCCTAAAGAGACAAAGAACACCCAACAAACTCAACCTACTTTCTAGAATAATGAGAGAAAAAAACACAAAATTTGATGAAGTTTCTTGACTTTATTTGACAAACTAAACCAATATAAAAAAGCTAAAACAATGCTGACAAAAGGAAAACCAATGACTGCTAATCTTCCTTTGGGACATGACATAGAGAGCGCCATAATTACTCCAAGATCTTAACACACTAATGAGCAGTGGATCTACCATGACCAAGCTGCAACACCTCAAAGAGCACCCTCGCAAGATGAGGAACAACCAAAACTACCCAGATCTAAGACAATAGATCTACCAAAAAAAGTAGATCGACATACATCCACTAGAAGTCAAATAACACCGAAGATCCAACAAGATCCAGGGGAAACCCCGATCAACTATCTCTTGACTATTTCGTTTTTACTTGGAGACAATTTTAAAACTGTAAAAAGTGGGTTTATCTTAAAAGTGGTCGAGTCTTTAAATGCTTTTCTTTGCATATTCATCGGTTCCTTTAGTATGCTTAACTGTTATTGCATGTTAGTAACTCGAATCTAAGACATATTTCAAAGACAAAAAAAAAAAAAGTATATGGGTGTTCAGGTTATACTTTTGTTGTCAAAGCTAGGTAGGTTTCTTGAAATGCTTTTGCTTCGTGATTTAGTGTTGTTGCTTCGTGGTGATTTTATGTTGTTGATGTAGATTCGGATGAATAGTGATGAGTGGAAGTTTATGGAGGTTTGCAGTGCAGCGGTTATGGTGCTTTGTTTTGGCCATTTGATTTCTCAGAGCTCGATATGGGAAGGCAATGCATCATGAACGATGCCTTAGGTGTGGGTGTGTGTATGTTGTCTTTGTGTGTGTGTTTAATATTTTTGTTTATGCAGCGTTTTTTCGTAAAAAGTGAAATGATATTGGGAATATTTTTAGGCAAAAAGTTATTTTTGGTCCATGTAATTTACTACTTTTATCACTTTGGTTCATGTTATTTCAATTTGATCAATTTTACCCTTGTGGTTTCAATTTGAAGCAATTTAAGTACAATTCTCAATTTCTGTCAATTTTTTTAAACTTCTGGTAGTTGTGGAGGGGCAATTTGGTCCACAAATTACTAAAAAAATGCATTCCTTCTAAAAAGAGTAATCGAAATATAAATTATGAAATAATAATTTTAAAATAAAAATAAAACCTCTTTCCCCTTCTCCTCACAACCCCAACCCAACGCTCAGCCCCAGGATGACTTCATCCTTCACCCAGAGACGGACCTATGAAGGGACTCACCTGGGCAATATTCCAGGTGAGTTTTTATTATGCTAATAGAATCTTCAATACTCCTTACTCAGATAAAAGATAAGTCAAACCAATCAATCAGCAAAGAATAAGAATAGAATTTGAATTTTCTGACTATTCAGAATGGTCATGTATAGGAACCATCATCTACATAAGACATAACATATGTACTAATCCTAGCCCAATCACTTTGAACTAACAAAAACCTAAAAGCCCGCGGCTCAGGTGGGAACATTATTTTGCGAACCTCTATTTGGGGCTCCATCTCAGCCATTGAAGTGATCTCAACGGCTGAAGAGAAAAAACAAGCTCATACTAGAATCGGGTACACTGCAGCTTCTCTTTTGCCGCTCGCGCCTTTTTTAGTTCATTCCTTACGCCATTTAATTATTTTATGAATTATAACTACAAACCCCCAAATCTCACAACACAAAGACCCAAAAGGTCATAACTCCACCCAAAAACCAGATTAAAGAGAAAAATTGTTTTCATTTGTGCAAAATCTCACAACCCAAAATCTCTGAACTCCATTTCTCAACTTCTCTGTGATCGAGTGTTGCCTCTGATATCAAAACCCTTTCCAGTCGCGCATTCCTTCCTTCCTCCTTCCTAATCGAGTGTTGCCTAGCTATGACATCAAAGAATCATCAACGGTTGGTCCAAAATTAGCTGTCCCGACATCTGCATTTTCTGAACTTCTCCCAAATCGACTTCTTATCTTTTAAAGAAGCATCAGCCAGTTCTATGGTAAGTGAACTGCAGCGAAAGAGAAATTTAAGAACTCTAAGATTATATTCCATCTGCCGACCTGTTGTAACTCTTCCTCTCATCAATTTTATCGCCAAATGGAGTTTATGGATATGGGTGTGTTTATCATAGTGTGAGTAGCGTCGATATGCGTATGTGTTGATCATATTGTGAGTATTATGGACATAGGTATCCGAATTCTGTATCTGAATGTGTTGATAATAATGTGAGTAGTATGTATATGGGTATCATTTTTGTATCTTGCCAATAGGTGAGTAGTATGGATTTGGGTATCAGATTCTGTATTTGAATGTGTGGGTATCATTTTTGTATCTTGCTAATAGGTGAGTAGTATGGATTTGGGTACCATATTCTGTATATAAATGCGTGGGTATTATTTTTGCATCTGGATAATAGGTGAGTAGTATGGATTTGGGTATTAGATTCTCTATTTGAAGGTGTTGATAATAGTGCGAATAGTATGGATATGGGTATCATTTTTGTATCTTTCTAGTAGGTGAGTAGTATGGATTTGGGTACCAGATTCTATATATGAATTGTTGAAAACAGTGAGTAGTATGGATTTATGAATTACTCATACCTGAAATCTTTATATTACTTTCAGTTCTCCTTTAGTATCCTAGCATGAAGACAACTATGCTAAATTCAGTGTATAGTGATGCTGCCATATGTTTCTCACTATAAATTTCATTCATAGTGCCATGAATTCATCCTAACTGTTTTCTATTTGCTTTCTTTTCTACAGAGAAGCGTTGTTGACCAGCTAAAATCTGGGTTGGAAAATATACAGGAGGAGTAGGAAATCAAGGCCTAGCTGTTCAACGTCCATTTATCCCCTTTCCACTGATCATTTCGGAACTCATTTATATCTCAAGGTACCATATATCCATATATATATATATATTAGATATTTAATATGTATGTGTGTTTTACACAAGAGGCTAGAGGTTAATAAAATGTCAAAAAATAACAAAGGCCAGTGCTTAATAATAATAATTCACACCAGAGGCCAGAGCTTTCTTTGTTTTCTTCATTTTAATAAGGGCTCTCAATAGAGGTCCAATTTTGTTATGATGTAATGGATGCAGGACACTATTTTCCCTTGTCAATTGCAATCCACCAAGCCAAACGTGTAGCTATATAAGTTGTTCTTTATCCACTATAGTGAATGAAATTACATGATATGCCATTGGTTATAAATGGAAAATTTCATACATAACATCCCTAAAATTCTGTTTTCTCCTCCATTTGTGCTCCATGAATCCAAAACTTTTTGTATTTAATTAATGGTATAGATATGGAAACCATATTTTTCAAACCCTAAATAGCTAGAACGATTGAGTCATTTTTTTCTACATGTCTCACAGGTATGAGTTTTTCATTATGTATAGTACGTTATTCATATTTATTTTGTTGTAGAGTTCTTTGTCATGTATCCATGTTGCAGTATATCTACCATGAAGTAGGTCCTTACCTGTATTAGAGGTACATTGTTTCCAACTTTACCTATTGGTTGGTATTGGGTTCAATAGGTATTTACCTGAAGTAGAGGCACATCAAATAGGTAATTTAATGTACCTAACATATAGGTTGCAACTTGCAAGAGTGAAACAGTGTAAAGCTAGGAACACCAACTCACGTTATACATTTTCATAATTTAATGAATACAATTATAAGGAAACTTTGAAATAAATCCAAATTAAATATGATAATTAATAGCCTGCAATAAGTATCTTATTTTGCCATTTTAAACCTTAGGGACATAATAGGAACGAAAAATTGGAATAAAAAAGGGGCAAATATATAAATATGACTTAAGACATCGAAAAAGGATCGATATGTTTGTGAATCCACTCCAGCATGCATGTGTGCAGTGTCAAGAATTTCTATATTTATGTACTTATGTATTACATTGTAATGACCTTTTGTGGATGATTGAAAATATAGTTTGTTTGGTTTGAGACACAAGTGCAATGTATATATACACTATAGTTTATAGTTTATATGTTTGATTGGGTGGATGTGTATTTTAGGACTAATGGTAGTTTGGAAAATGTGGTAATAAATTTTAGATTTGATGCCTAGAGAGAGTGCCTAGAAAGGTGCAGTAGGAAACTATTACAATGCCAAGGATGGTTGTGACTTGTGGATGCCATTTATATTTTATGGAAAAAATACTCTTAAGTCTGAACCGTCCACCATCTATAAACAATTCAGTCCCATAATAGTGTGGATGTGTATCTGAATCTGTTGATTATAGTGTGGATGTGTATCTGAATCTGTTGATAATAGTGTGAGTAGTATGGATATGGGTATAAATTTTGTATGTTTATGTGATCATAGTGTGAGTAGTATGGATATGGGTATGATTCCTGTATCTGAATGTGTTGATAATAGTGTGAATAGTATGGATTTTGGTATCATATGAGCATCTTAATGTGTTGATTGTAGTGTGAGCAGTATTGATATGGGTATCAAATTATGTATATGAATTTGTTGATAACAATGCCAGTAGTATGGATATGGGTATCATATGAGTATATTAATGTGTTGATTATAGTGTGAGTAGTATGAATTTGGATATCATATTAGTATCTTAATGTGTTGATTGTAGTGTGAGTAGTATAGATATGGGTAGATATTAACTTGGGTAAATGGTGTATGTTGCAGGTATAAAATGGAATATGGGTTTGAACTTTGTTTTCCAGAATTAGAGGTGTATTGAACGATGGTGAATAATTTGTGTGCGTCGAGTATTGTACTGTCTAATTTTACATTGCAGTTCAATGATGAACATACGAGAAGATTTAGAGGGTCCTGCTTTGGGCACTTGATGGACCTAGATAAAATTCAATTTAGTGGTCAAATGGTGCATGGTCGGGCCCTTCGCCGTGTCGCTTGACTCGGTGTGAAGGACATGCAAGACCTTAGTTATGCAATAGGGTCTAAAGTGGTTGCGTCCCATCCTGACACTCGGAAATGGATGAGATACTAGACTCTCCTTGGGTTGACACGTGTCCCCTTTCAAAAAAGTTTAATCAAATTTTGTTGTAAATTTGTTTAAAATATTAAAATAAATAGGAAAATACAAAAAAATATATATATGTATGTATTTCTCAGCACCAATACTTCGTATTCTGAAGTAAAAAAAGTGGTTTACAATTGTTTTAAAATTAAAATTTGGGGGTCATCCCTAAATGTGAATGATGCAAATGAGAACATAACTACACTTTGTAAACCCTAAGCTATTGTTTGTTTGATCACATAAGGACTGGATCAAAATTCGAACACAATGGAGAGATTTGAAGTACGCGATAGAAGGAAATGTCATACCGATCCCGACTTTATTTTTTGGGAATTTTTTGAATTATAATTGATTTTTAAATTAATTTTGAAGTAAAAAGAAATAGTTAACGAAGCATCGAAAACAAAGGGCAACCAAAATATTATATAATAGCAAACCTAGAGAATTTTGTTTGGGTTTGTCTGAATGAGTGAGTTTGAAGAGCGCACCAACAAAATATTATTTATTCTCCAAATATTCCAAGTTCCCAACCTCCAAAATATTATATAATAGCAAATTTAGAAAATATTATTTGGGTTTGTCTGAATAAGTGAGTTTAAAGAGCGCACCAACATAATATTATTTATTCTCCAAATATCCTAACCTCCTAGGATAACACAAAATCATTTATATAATATGAAAAATAGATGGTCCAGCCGAGCATTAAATGTCATACTTATATTTCGGTTTTGTAGTTGTTTTCATACTACAAAACCCTTATCTTGCATTCATGCATGTGTCCTTGGTTCATGAAAGAACTTGGATGCGACAACCATGCTGTCAACTTGTTCTAAGTAAGGGGATGTGGGGTGTCCATGTCTATTGTTAACAAAATCGGGTTAGGAATTGGGTATAGGGTGTAGGATGAGGAGTATTTTTTAAGTCCAAATTGCACCTTATCTTCCACAAAAAGCATCATCATTAAAACAAACTATTCCTCCACTATGGAGGAGACCCAAGGCGCCGAAAGCATGTGCATATCCCATACATTGATCCATGTGCTTTGCAAAGGGAAAAATACCAGCCGCACATCTTGACTTCACACTAAGGAGGGACTTCACATAGGGATATATAAACATTAAATAAAATCTACTATAAACCTCCTAAAGCTATTGAAGGGGATTGAGTGGATGAAGTACTTTATAATTGATAAACATTAAATAAATAAACATGAAATAAAATCTACTATAAACCTCCTAAAGCTATTGAAGGGGATTGAGTGGATGAAGTACTTTATAATTGATAAATCTCCAACAGATCCAAATCCATCAACATTAATAAGAAGTTCATTTTGGCGGGAAAAAGGTGATGACTTCTGTATTTGTACACCATCACACTGCAAGTATTTGCTCAAAAAATCCCAAGACTTATAATGTCTTCACCTACCAAAATTCTCCCCATTCAAAACATTCTTATAAACACTCTACCACAAAAAAAAAAAAAAAAAAAATCCAAATGCATTGTCACAGAGGAGGAATAAAGCTGCAGATGACGTTGAGGATGCAAGTGGTATCGAACAACCTAGATATGAGGCGCTGATGCTGGCAATTGGTGTTGCCAAAGTTCTGTAATTAATGATCAGCTTGGTTAGCAAGCCTTTCTCCTCTTGTATAAATTATGTTGCAAGTAATACAAAGGACATATAATTGAAACCAAAAACCTTTCTTCTGATACTTTGTTTAGCAAATTTTAACAGAAATTTAAAAAACAAAGCAGATGAGCTAGCAACATAACACAAGTAATGAAATGATGAGTTTGAATAAAATTAAACAAGAAAATGATTTTAATGTCTGAAAGTGGTTGCTAACCTCCGATCCGAGCATCAACAACAAAAACCATTTAAAATAACCTCTTAATGGAAATCCTCTTCTAAAAAAAAAAAGCATCTTAATAAACTGCATTCATGCTGCTAATAAATAAATTACCATTTCTTGAAGAAGCAATGACTGATCTTGTTTCCACATGTATGGCCGATCTTTTCACTTCATTTTAAAAAAATAAACATATCATCAATTTCATCCCCAAGAGTCATCCAATAGCCAAGATTCTCATGCCTACTTAATACACAGAAGCCATTGGAAATTTATCAAAACCGTGAACTAGATACAATGAACCAACAACAATATACCCATTTTTTCAGAACAAATACAAAAAAATTAATCAAGAAACATTTGAAGAAAAACAAATTGGCATTTAGGAATTGATACAAACCATGAGCGAGAGGGTTACTGGAACGAAGAGGGAGAAAGTAGACAAACAAACCTAGATTCTGCAAAAATAAAAATAAAACTTGAAACCCAAATACGAAATAAGTGATTGAATTCTTGAAATGGATACTTACAAAGCAATCATACTTCTTCTTGGAGACCATGTAGCCGAGAGAGAGAGAGAGAGAGAGAGAGAGAGAGAGAGAGAGAGAGAGAGAGAGAGAGAGAGAGAGAGAGAGAGAGAGAGATGAGGAGAGGGAGAGCAGAGAGTGGGTGTGGATAGATGAGGAGAGGGAGAGAGAGAGAGTGGGTGTGGGAATTTTAAGGTTTGGGTCTCGAAAAGATATAAGGAGAGAGGAGGAGGGAAGTGGTCTCAATTTGGGGCTGAAAAGAGAAAAGAAGTGTGAATTTTTTTAGGATGAAGGGAACAAGAGCGCGAAATTAGAATTTCGCCCAAAAAAAAGAGCGCAAGCGAAAAAAAAAGGGAGGAGAAATTAATGTCTATGACGCACATGCCATGTCATAGAAATCAATGTCCAAGACTTTGTCACGTGTCAATCTATTATATTTCATATTATTTGTCTACAATTTAATTTCTAAAATTCATAGTAAATAAATTTAAAATAAAAAAAATACACAGAAGAATTCCTATGAACATCTTGTGATATTCTCTTCTCCTTAAAGCTCCAAAATGCTAATTCTAAATTATAAAAATACAAATTAATAATAACAACTCAACTTTGTTCATAGATATAAATCAAAACATTCTATCACATACACTCTTGTTTCTTTGATCAAATGATTCTCATTAATTTAAATATATGAAATCATAGTTTCAGATCTCCATAATCGAATACTGTGTCATAAGAAATTTGTTTTTATTTTTACTATATTTTTTTGATTTTTATATAATTTTTAAGAATTGTTTAAGATAAAACACAATAAATTACAAAAACATGACACGTGTTACCATCTTATAAGTCCACACATGAGAAATACTCACAGGGTGCTCTAAAATTCGTAATAAAAAAAATTACAAATCATAAAAATACACCGAAAATTCATATATTCTCTTCTCCTTAAAGCTCCAAAATTCTAATTTTGAATTATAAAAATACAAGCACAATGATATAAACTCAACTTTGTTCATAGACAAATCAAAACATTCAAATATGTAGAATCATAATTTTAGATCTCCATAATTAAATGCTACATCATAAGGAGTTTGTAACATATTTTAGTGTATTTTTCTCATTTGCATTTAATTTCTTATGAATTTGTTAAAGATAAAAACAATAAATAACAAGAAAATGACATGTGTCGCTATCTGATAGGGCCACATTTCTGAAACGCTGATGAAGTGGCTTTAAGAAGCTGACACGTGTCAATCTTAGACTATTTCATTTTATTTTTAAATGATTTAACTTCTAAAATTCACAATAAATAACTTAAAAATTAGAAACGTACAACAAACATTCATATGAACTCCTTGTGACGTTCTCTTCACCGCAAAGCTTTAAAATTTTAATTTTGAATTATAAAAATATAAAGCAATAACAAAATCTCATCTTTTTTACTGATATTTTATTATTGTATTAATACAAATGATACACACGTTTGGAGACAACATTCAGATTTTGGTGATATTTTTTATTTGATGTACCATAGGTAATTAAGTATCTTTTTTTTTTCTAAGGATGAAAGTAGCTCGTAGAAATATACAAGCAATTCCGACGACGCCAAAATACCCTAGGAAATAGACAACTACTTCCGACAAAGAAAATAGCTCCTTAGAAATATACAAACAATTATGACAATGCCAAAATGCTCTCGGAAATAGGCAATTACTTCCGACAAATATCTATATGTTATCTATTTTTATTTAACGGATAAATCAATATCTATGTTATCTTTTTTTTTTCTTCCAGAATTAACAAATATCATGAAAAAAAAAGTATCCAATTTGTTTTTTTAAATTATAAAAATGTAATTTTATGACGTGTATTTTCATAAAATAAAATAAAATAGAATTATTTAATAATTAAACAACTTTTGAGGTTGCTATTTGTTGTTGAATGATAAGGGATTACTACACAATTTAATTATGTAATTTGGTCAATTTGATATTCCAAACAAAATTATACTATACTATGTGAAACTGATATCTATATACAAAAACAAACTATATTATGTGAAATTGATATCAATATATAAAGTAATGTTCTATTTCCATGTTGTGACCTTATTTTTGGAATGTCCATGTTCACAATTTCTCAACATATATACTAAATTTCTTATCAAGTACATACTATATTTCTAAGTTGTATGATGTATTCTTAATAATTTATCAAAGTCAAGTTTCCTTATATACTAAGATTGAGATCATTACTCTTCCACACTACAACTCTTCCTCCAATTATTAATTCAAATTTCCTAAACTCAAATTTGGACTTTCAGACTTCATAGTCGAAATATAATATCGCAAGGAGTTTGTATAAATTTTTGGTGTATTTTTCTGATTTTGTGAACTTTTTGTGAATTTTTAAAGATAAATATAGACAAAAATGATACACTAATGACACGTGGCTACACGGTAATGACACTGGTATGAAGCACTAACGATGCACCATTTAGGTGCTGCCACGTGATATTATCTTCCATTTATTACTATTTTTTAATGTTTTAACTTCAAAAATCATAACAAATTCAGCAAAAAAACATAAACATACGCCCTAATATAAGCTTAAGATCATTACTCTTCCTCCAATTTTTACTTCAAATTTGTACAAAATATTTTAGTTTCCGCTTTTACCCAAGAATAACACAACATTAATTATTCATATTTACTCATCTCTCTTCCCGATTCCTCTCTCCATCTTTTTTTTCTACGTTGTCTTTCTCTTTCCCTTCAATCATCTTCTCTTCTCCAATTCCATAGTTTGACTGTCTATGGACCTCCATCACACAGAACGAAACAACCAGAGGAGATGAGACTTTTATCAATCAAAATTTCAATGGAATTCAGGAGACTTCATAGGTAAGGAAAACATTATGTGCACACAAAACTTCTTTCAGCAACAGAAGAAAAAATAAGTGATTTTCTGCAACAACAAAATAATCCAGAAAATCTTCTTTTTTCTTATTCCTACAACAGTCAAAGGAAGACCCAAAAAAGGAATGAACCTTGTAAGATGAAAAAAAAAACAACTCCATACAAAAAATAAAATCTACAGAAACAAAGGGCAAATCAAAATCAAGAGAATCAATCATCATAACATTCAACCCGGACGAAAAATTCTCAAAGACAATAATATTCTTTCAAAAGACATCCGTCCTTGGGGTTTCGAATTTTAGGATTTGGTCTTTGGGTTTAGATTTGGAATAAGAATGGGTGGGTGGGGGAGACGAGAGAGGGAGGATGGTGGTGGGATGAGCTGGGGTTGGTGGCTGCCAAATCGTCGAATAAAGAGGGAATGGGATGGGGAGGGACTTGCAAAGAGGTAGACGTACAATAAGTAGCCCAACTCAGGTAGAGTTATTCACAGCACCAATGGGTAAATGGACTTTATCGTATGTTGTTATTTCATGGTTGTGTTCCTCTTTGAAGGCTACAACGATGTACTCATTCTTCAAAGATGGCAACAAAACAGCAAGTTTAGCCAAGCAACAAGTTCAAACCCATCCTCACCCTCTTTTCTTACCACTAATATTGGTTGTCCTTTGTTTACAACATACAAATTATTTCCTTACTATCTCCCCTGTCACACCTGACATTTTGGTTGTAGAACAACTGATACAAATCCTGCTTTTAGTTCATACAGATTATATGTCTTCAATGCATTCTCAAGGGAATCAAATTCAAGTCCTAGTTTTGGTTTGAACTCAACACTAGCTTCCGGTGTCACCTTTGCTTCAGACTCCATTTCACAATTCTTGCAATTTAACCCTGAAAATCATATCACCATCATAATAATATTGCCACATGAGTTCAAAGAGCATTCAAATTTATATTAACCACAATACTATATGCAAAATATAAACACCAAAATATCAAATTTTCAACAAATATCAAATAGACTATCAAACATTTCCTCCAAGTATACTCAAATTAACAAATCCTGGATATCAGTTACCTCCTAAGTGATTTTGGTCATCAAATTTTTAATAAATATCAAATAGACTGTCAAACATTAGTAAATAATGAAGTCTGAAATGAAATAAGCTATGACGCATTAGTGAATACATGTGTTACACCTACGAAGCCTACCTACGAAGCCTTTTGGAGTCTCTAGTGAAACCTTAAATAACCTACATCCAAAATAGCATAAATTATGCCCATATATTTGGTCAAAACATTTCCTCCAGGATATCCTGAAATTAACAAATACAGGATATCAGTTACCTCCTAAGTGATTTTGATCCTCAAATTTTCCACAAATATCAAATAGACTATGCAACATTAGTAAATAATGGAGTCTGAAACGAAATAATCTATGAACCCATTAGTGAATATAAATGCTACACCTACGGGGCCGTTTGGAGTTTCTAGTGAAACCTTAAACAACCTACATCCAAACTAAACTAGTGTAAATTATGCCCATATACTTGGTCAAACATTTCCTCAAGTATATTGAAATTAACAAATACAAGGTATCAGTTACCTCCTAAGTGATTTTGATCTTCAAATTTTCAACAAATATCAAACTGACTATCAAACATTAGTAAATAATGGAGTCTGAAACGAAATAGGCTATGAACCATTTGGAGTCGCTAGTGAAACATTAAACAACCTACTCGAATTCAATCCAAATCATGCCTATATACTGAGTAATAAAGTTTCCTCCAGTGGAATTCACAAATACATGATATTGCTTACCTCGTAATTGATTTTGAGCTTCGAAATTTCAACAAATATGATAATGTCGTCAATTTAGAGCAGCACATCTACCCCAAAAAAAGTTCAACCTTCCTCTCCTCAACGATTCCAACTCAACGCCAGTTTCCAGTTTGCTCCAACACTTTAAACCGACGACTCCAGAACCAGAGGGTCTCGAATCCTCAAGTATTCGAATTCAACGCCAGTTTCAACCGTGCTCAACGATTTGATCGGTTCATAATTGTATATCATTTTGTACCCTTCTAGCTTATGATTTGGTTATGTTTTTGAGTTAAACTTGTGCTTTTAATACTTTTTGTGTTTATCTTTCAGTTAATTGAGATTTAGGTAATAATGATGGCTTTGGATAGGAAATGATGCAATCCAAGCATGTTAAGGCCTGATTTGGATGAAGGGAAGAAGAGCTTAAAGACAAACTCATTTTTTTGCTACAGCCTCCTGCCAGTCCAGTTTCGTAGGTCATATTGCAAGCTTTGTTTCAGCAACCTACATAGCTCGAATGAGGCCACATTCTTCATGAAAGTTGTTCCAATGGGTGTGTACTATAGGATATCCAAAATTCAGCCCCATTGGATAAATCTGGAGTCCGTTACCTAGCAAACACAGAACCATGCTCAGGATGGATCTTATCAGCGCGGAAAATGAGTTAGCAATTTGTTTCGGCCTTAACTTTTTCCTCCGACCTTGGATTGGCCCAAATAACATATGGCTGGAAAGAAGACATTCTGAACTTCAATTTCAAGTGCTTAAAGTCCTAATTTGATTAAGAGAAGCCCAAGTTGTAAGCCCTTGAAGTTGCTGGTCATGCTGACCTCAGCATGTGCTGGTTGGATGCTTGGTCATGGTGACCTAGGCATGAGCTATTGTTTCTGGATGGAAGCTTGGTCATGCTGACATGAAGATGAGCTAGGGCTGCTAGTGGGATTTATTGGTGAAGTGCATCAACAATTTTCTAATACAAGTGCATCAACCAATTCATATTTTCTAATTCAAGTGCATCAACCAATTCAGATTTTATAATAAAAGTGTTGTATGCATTAGCCATTTTGAATTCAGATTTTCACTTCCCTTAGGCCTATAAATAGGGAAGTTCTCTAAGCTTGTAAAAACACCCCAAGGGGGGGAGCTCTCAAACACTTCTCTAGAGCTCCCTTCCCTTCTCTCCCTCAAATTCTCTTAGTTTCTCTTTCTAGTTTTCAATTGTTGTAATGAAATCTTTTGTGCTGAAATTTTCTTTAAGTCTTTCCAAGTTCTACTTTACTTTTCCTTATGTAAATTCTTTTCTTTAGTTTCAAGTTTGATTAGTTTCCAAGTTTCAATTATGGTTCATGTTCTTATTCATTATGCTTATAAGTTAATATGCTAGTTTGAATGATTGATCACCATTTAGGCTTGCATGTTAGCTATCTTGGTTTGAATTAAGAGTATACACCATGCTTTAATTCGAATTGAACTATGAATAGGAAGAGTATGTATGGACATTCGACAACAGGGATTAGATACATGCTTGGCTGTTTAAATTGTTCTTCTATGCTTAATGGGTTCCTAATGCTTAATTTTAGGTTAGACAACAAATGATCAAATTAGGGAATTAGGAACACAAGGTTATGACCAAACACCATGGCTTAATCATACATTAGCTAGAATCAATCTGTTAATCTAATTGAACTTGGGAACTTATCTGCTTGAGTTAGTTATTTCTTTCTTCCTTGTTTTATTTATTTCCTTTCTTTTTCATTTCTGTTTTGTGTAGGGAAAATGAATTGGATCATTCAATCACCAATCCTCGTGGGATCGACCTCGCACTTACATATGTTATACTACCAAACGGCTCGTGCACTTGCGAGTATCACAAGTTGAGGATGCAGTTGAATCAATTTTGGAGGAGCTGTTATCTACTCGTGACTTATCACAGCAACAAGTTTTTGGCGCGGGTTGCCGGGATCGGTAACATTGTTTGATTCTATTTGGTTTTCCTACTTTTTATTTATTTTTTTGTATATAACTAGACAGTGTCATGTTTTAAAGTTAATGACGTTAATTGACAAGTTGTGTTTGTAGTCCAACGGACAAGGACAATTGCCTGACAAGCAAGAGAACTGGGTTTGAGTCCCAGCTTACACAACACACAAAAGGTTTAAGTAGCATGTTGGTTATTTCTAGTTTATGGTTTCCTTCACTTGCTCTTAATTAAATATCTTGTCCAAGTTTACATAAACACCATATGACTCTTGGACTGATTAGTGAATGAATGGGTAGATATTGAAGACAAACACCATGTTTAAATTCTACTTGGTTCTTTATTGTTCTTCTTGTTCTTAATGGGTTCGGAATTTGTGTTTAGACTAAACACCATAGCTAAATGCTTTTTCTGAATACTTGATTAAAACCACACACCATATGGATAATCATATTTGAGAAAGAACGAACTCCATAAGCTAGTTTGATTTACTTTGTTGCTTGTTACTTTGAAACATGGAAGTGTTTATTTTTCCTTTTCATTTTTTAGTTTTTTTTAAATTTATTTTCTAATCCTTTTAATTCTGTTTCAAGTTTTTGTGTGTGCTTGTTCTAGCAATGTAAATAGCTCAATAAAAAGGGAGAAAGAAGGCAACTTCAAAGAAGGGAAGTGTGGAGCAGTGGGAGAAGTCGCGGCCTCCAAGTGCATCCATACTCGACCTAATCGCTTCAAGGGGGAGCATTTCAATCCTTTCTCTTCTTTAAATTCTGTTTATTTCTTGGTTTGTTTCTTCTAGTACAACAATTTATGTCATTTGTTTGAGTTTGTTTAGAGTACTTAGTTCATTTTCATTTATGGTTTGTTGTCTCATTTTATCTTAATTTGTTTTTGTTTCGTATCTTAAAAAATTCAAAATTCAAAATTCAAAAAATTCAAAAAGATTTTTCATATGAGCTAACTTATGGTAACTCCAGTAAGCACTTCCGTCAATCCAGTGTCTAGGAGTTCTTTAGGCGACACCTTCGGTGTCTAAGAAGTTTGGGTTTTAAGCGGGACCATTGTGACCCCTCCAACCTTCCCGGATCCCTGGCTGTGTTTTCTGAGGCACTTAACTGGTCATCCGTGAGTTGCTTGTATATTCGTGTGTTTTTAAACTAAGTTTTTTTTATTTTCTTTGTTTTATTTTCTGTTTAGTCTTTGTTTTTATTTTGTTTTTGTTTTGTTTTGTTAAGTTAGTTTTTGTATTTATTTTGTTTAGTCGTTGTTTTTATTTTGTTTTTTTATTTTGTTTTTGTGGTATGATTAGTTAGTTTATTTCTGTGTTAGAAACACATTTTTATTTTATTTCAAACACTGCATAAAAAAAAAAAAAAAAAAAAAAAAAACATTCAAGTAAATTAAAAAAAAACAAAAAACAAAAAAACAAACAAACTTCTTCTTCTTCTTCTTCATCTTCTTCATCTTCATGGCTTACCTCTATTGTCTCGTACTTGTAGGATCTCCAAGCAGTTCTACATGGTCATCATTTTTCCTCTGCAGTGCTTCCACATGCTGAGTGGCAAGGAGAGCCGCTTCTGGAGGTCCGCCACCATAGCCTTCAAGGAAGCCACTTCCTCGCTGAGAGCGGCACACTCCCGTGTCCTCGCCAGGTAGTCGCATGCCCAAATTGGTAGCCGAGACCGCTTGGAGCACAGTTAAATCGTGGGACTCATCCACCGCCATCTTGTTGAGACCTACGTGCCACATGCAGGATGATCTGCTGGAGTTAGTTTACTGCCAATCAATGTTCCCAGCACTGACCCTGTTCGGCATTGCCTCAGAAAGGTTCGGTATTGCCTCAGCAAAGTTTGAGGCAGTGCCGTGATGATATGAAGAGTTTGGGAAGACAGGAGTTGGAGGAGCCCTTATCTGGGCATTTGGTGGTGCAAGTGAGAGCTCAAGGTTGAGATCATCAAGGTGAGTGCATGAGGATGCCATTTGTTTTTCTTCTGAATTTTTTGATGTTTTTCCTTGAGTTTGCAGGAAGAAATGCTGGGTATCATCCGCTTGAGAGGTGTGGTTTAAATAGGCATATGCTGATGAGAGAGAGCCAACACCATTTCGGATTTCCCGGGCATGCTCGACCTAATCGCTTCAAGGGGGAGCACATTAACTTTCACTTTGCTTTACTTTTTTTCCGTGTTTTTCTGCTGTTTTATGTTTTTGACCGTTACTTTCGGCTATCTTTGTCTTATTTCAGTTTGGGAAGTGTGCTTTCTTTTCCCGTTTGTCGTCTTTGTTTTATTTTAGTTAGGAAGTGTGTTTTCTTTTTTTTTTTCTTTTTCTTTTTCTTTCTGCAACCTTCCTCTTTTATTTCCGAAACAAAATAACGAAAATACAAAAACAACAACATAAAATAAAAACATCAATAATACAGGTAGAAGTCATTTCTTCTCGGTGCTTGGTGTCTCGACCATTGGAGCTTTGAGTTTGGCCCTCTGGCTATCCTCTTCCGGGGCTTCACGCACAGCCTCTTGGGGCTCATCACTTGAGCTCCCAAAGATCGCAATCTTAGCTTGAGCGTAACTACTCTC
Source organism: Prunus fruticosa (assembly GCA_018703695.1). Taxonomy (NCBI): domain Eukaryota; kingdom Viridiplantae; phylum Streptophyta; class Magnoliopsida; order Rosales; family Rosaceae; genus Prunus; species Prunus fruticosa. The sequence goes on along the minus strand of CM031918.1, from coordinate 11,529,517 downwards.
GCGATCTGCTTGCTTGCGTTTACCCGGTCGGTCTAGGTCCTCCAGCTGCTTTCTCATGTCACGAGAATACAACTCTACCATTTTTGTTAGACTTTTATTCTCATCCCGCAATACTTCTAGCTGTGTCGATTCACCTCCACTATCCTTGCCCTCTCCCTTTTCAAGCTTTTTATAGCAGTCTGACACTCTTCAACCATACTTCGCTCCGCCGCTAACTGACCTTTCAGAATCTCTACCTCATGGGATTTCGCAAGTAGGCGATGCCCCAAACTTGCAACACATGCAGGACTCTGCACGCTCAGTGCCAGGGCATCACTCGTGACTCGGTTGTCATCCCTTGTCCCAAACACACGTATATCTTTAGGAGTTACTAGATTTCTGCCAACTCCAATGGCAACATCGTTGTCTAGGAGTATTGAGTCATTGACGGTCACAGGCCCCCTTGCGGAGGCAAAGTATGGCACCCATACCTGGTGCCTGTTGCTTGGCCCCATGTCTAGAGTCGGTGGAGCTAGGTTGAGATCCAAAGAAAATGGGTAGTTAGAGGCCATTTGATTTCTCACTCGCTTTTCTTCTTTCTTTCGTTTCTCTTTTGTGTGTTTCTGAGTTTGTGTTTTTCACCATTTCTTTTTAGCTTTTTATAGACTTAGTCTGCTAAACCCTAGTCGATGCGGTTATGAGTTCTGTGCGGCCCTTACGACTTATCTCTATATGTCGCCGCACCCATTTCCCAACCTCCCTTAATTGCATTTTCACCTTTCACCACCTTCACATGAAAAAGTCGTCGAGCCTACCTACGAGGCCAATAATTCTGGCTTGGGGGATGTGACAGCTGCCTCTGTGCGCCGACACGTCCCTCACCCGTGACTTCGCAGGAACCAAGGCATCAGGGACCACACTCTTTCTTTTTAGAAATCCCGCATTCGCGCTCCCAATTCACGTTTCATTTAAAAAATAAAAAAAAAATAAAAAATTTAACATGTGGGCTTCGGACTTCATTGTGGGCTTCGGGTTTTCACCGTTGTTTAGGTTTCAATGTGGGTTAACTTTCTTTTGGGTTGGGTTTTCAATCGTTTGGGTTTTAGTTTGCGTAAGACTGTCTATTTAGGGCTTACTGTTTTGAGTGTTTTCAATTCTTTTTATTTGTTTGTTTGTTTTGTAATTTTTATTTTGTAATTATTTTCTTTTTGTATTCTATTATTTTTATTTACTTTAATACTTTCATTTCTTGTTATGATATTGCTTGTTCCTAATTTTTAAACATTGAGGACAATGTCATTTCTAGGTTTGGGGGCATTGGAGTTTAGCATGTAATAATTTATTTTATTTTATTTTCTTATCTTTTTAAAATTTTGAGTCTTGTTTTGTTTTGTTTTGTTTTTGAATCACTTTCCGAACACATATGATGAGATTGTGATAAATGTTGCATGACTTAAATGAAAATTGAATTTTTTTTATTTTTTATTTTTTTATTTTTTGTAACTTTTTATTGTTTTAAAAAAAAATTTGATAAAAAAAAATTTAAAAAAATAATAATAATAATTTGGCATTGTTCTAGCATGATATGATTGAAACATTTTTTGCACTTGCCATTTGTTTCACAATTTTCCAATTAAAGGATTTGCATGATCTAAAGAATCGTATGAAGCATAAATTAGACTTATATAACCATATAATGTGAGCTTTTGAGCCTTGTGCTTCATTTCATGAGTGTTATACACATACTTTTATTTTCTTATCATCAAAGTTGTTGTTTGATCTCATTATTCATTGATTTGGTTGAACACTTAAAAGTCATTCATTCTTTTGTAATTTGATTTCATGACATTTAAGAAATGATATTAAGGCCACCTTTGGATCGTTTGTGCCTTTCAAGCTAACCTTATGCATGCTTAAGCATGATTTTCCATTGTTAACCATTTTGAGCCTACATGTAAACTTTTTCTTTCATTTTACCAATTGCAATTCCTAGCTTTAGCCCGAAAAACAAGAATTTACCTTTCTAAGGAACTCATGACCTCTAATTCGGATGTGTTTTTCATGCTAAGTTTGGGAAGGGATATTACATTAAAAAAAAAAAAATTATAGAACTTCACACAATTGGTGAAAGAAAAGAGAAAAGTTCTGATTAAATGGTAGTTGATTGAAATTTCATTTTTTGGGTTTCATTGGTGTTTGGAAAGGAGTTTAAATCATTGTAAATGAAGGTATAAGGAGTTTTGATCATGTAAAGAAAATATCTAATCGTGATGATTCGAAGTCTTGTAAATAATTATTTTATGCTCTTCCATTTTTGAGTTCCTTGGACTTTGTATTATCCATACCTTTCATTTCTTACTCACCTTACACCCTTGGCCCCATTACAACCTATGTTAAAGACCTAAATTGATCTTAAATGTCATATGGTTGAATTGCATTCATTTTTCTACTTTTAAGTGTTTGACATCCTTCTTGAGATCATATTAATGCAAGTTTTTCATCTTCCTATTTTGAGTTAAGTCCCTTATGGTTTAACTCTAATATCATGTTTATAACTGAGTGATGCATTGTAGCCCTCTTCTGAGTGATTCATTTGTGAGAGGACAACTTTGGTGAGATTTGAAGTTGCATTTGTGCTTGGTATGATTTTTGAAATTGTGTGAAAACTAAGATTGGAGAATTTGTTGCATTTGGCAATCACACTACTACACTTTGAGCATATTATGTTTTGAACTTTTCCGCCTTAAAAATAATGTCTAAATTGAGTTTTTATTGTTAAAACTTTTGAGTCATGTGCATAAGTCATTTCTCTTTAGAAAATGTTCGGAAAAATTGATTTTTATTTTTATTTTTATTTTTGTAATTATTTTTGTTTTTGTTTTTGTTTTATTTTGCTTAAGGACTAACAAAATTAGTAAAGTTTTCTAACCACTTTGTTTTGTAGAGTTAGAAAAACGTTTGTGGGTATCGATATCTGTTAAACCCTCAGGAGACACAACTCCTCCTCCTAGGGATGCCTAGAGGTTTAAAGGCTTGTTGCATACGCTAAATGCAATTGAGTTACCTGCGGAAGTGGTTTAGTTAACTTCTTATTTTGTTTTTAACTTTGTTTTGTGTTGTTTTGCTCGAGGACTAGCAAAATCTAGGTTTGGGGGTATTTGATCGGTTCATAATTGTATATCATTTTGTACCCTTCTAGCTTATGATTTGGTTATGTTTTTGAGTTAAACTTGTGCTTTTAATACTTTTTGTGTTTATCTTTCAGTTAATTGAGATTTAGGTAATAATGATGGCTTTGGATAGGAAATGATGCAATCCAAGCATGTTAAGGCCTGATTTGGATGAAGGGAAGAAGAGCTTAAAGACAAACTCATTTTTTTGCTACAGCCCCCTGCCAGTCCAGTTTCGTAGGTCATATTGCAAGCTTTGTTTCAGGGATTAGAGTATACATCATGCTTTAATTCGAATTGAACTATGAATAGGAAGAGTATGTATGGACATTCGACAACAGGGATTAGATACATGCTTGGTTGTTTAAATTGTTCTTCTATGCTTAATGGGTTCCTAATGCTTAATTTTAGGTTAGACAACAAATGATCAAATTAGGGAATTAGGAACACAAGGTTATGACCAAACACCATGGCTTAATCATACATTAGCTAGAATCAATCTGTTAATCTAATTGAACTTGGGAACTTATCTGCTTGAGTTAGTTATTTCTTTCTTCCTTGTTTTATTTATTTCCTTTCTTTTTCATTTCTGTTTTGTGTAGGGAAAATGAATTGGATCATTCAATCACCAATCCTCGTGGGATCGACCTCGCACTTACATATGCTATACTACCAAACGGCTCGTGCACTTGCGAGTATCACAAGTTAAGGATGCAGTTGAATCAATTTTGGAGCAGCTGTATCTACGCAACACTATTCTAACAAGGTGTCACGCTCACCAGTTTTTTGGTAACCATATGGATCCTCAAGGCTTCACGAATGCAAGGAACACAATCATCAAACCAGAAAAATGAAAACAAAAAAAATAATTACAGTGCTACATGTGCTCTTCAGGATAGTAGCTTGCTTTGTATGCTTTGAATGACCAAACCAGAAAATGAACAGCTGTTTTGGAGGGGTAGATGTGTTCACTGTTTTTCCATAAATAGAATATCAAACCAGAAAAAAGAAGAAAACCATGTTCTTTGACAGAGTGACGGAGAGAGACACACAACAGACAGAGAGAACAAACTTTTTTTGGAGGGAGATATTGTGATCTTCAAGAGCACAATACATCTGTTTTGGAGGGAGGAGGGCGCGTTCTAGTGGAACAGTTTTAGACATGTTCAGTTACAATTGCTTTTGAGCAGCCGTTAGATTTGATCCAACGGTGTTCTCAAGAATAAGTTTGCAAAAAGAAGTTCCCACCAGAGAATAGCCCAACCTAAAAAGCAGCCACTTTGCAACACTTCAATTAAAACCTATTCTATTTCAAGCCCATTTCTGTGTCATTTTAAACAAGTAAATCTTTAACCTTAACAGTGAAATTTTTTTTTTTTAGCGTAAAAATCTTGGTGATATATTATATTTTGTGGGTTGTTAGTTAATGATTGCTTTATTATCTCAAATTAAGAACAATAATGTTTGTTTGATTTATTTATTATATGAATTCTGAAACAGTTGCAAACGTGTACGCAGAACCCATTTTTAAAATTCTAGGTCCGTTCCTGATCCAGTTGAACCCAAGTTTGAATCTCCTTCATCTTAAAATATCGCCTGTCAAACGGAAAAAAAAAAAAAAAACCATTGAACTCAAAAGAACATTGTTTTGGACATAGGCATTATACAAGCATGAAAACACAAGTAGAGCATCCTATTCCTATAGCAAAGACAAATGTTGATGGTGCTAATTTTCAGAAGAACAAGAACAACAGGGCCAAAACTTAATTGATAACTCTTCTGAATAACAATAAGGAAAAAAATAATACATAATGAAGAAAAACAAGAAAATAAACCCTAACTATTTTTCGTTCTTAATCAAAATATATAACCCACAATAAACCCAGCTTAAGTCCACCGCATCGCCTCATACTTTGCGTTCAATAAACTTCTTTCTTCCTCCCACTTTTCCTTCTCTTCTCTGTGCTTCTCCTTCTCTCTCTTCATCCTCTCCTCAAACTTTTCCTTCTTCTTTTTCAACTTCAGCTGAAACTCCTGCTCCAACATGTCCACCCATAATTTGTACTCCCCTTGTTTGGCTTTGAGGTTCTGCAATCCCTGGTCACACTTATCCCTGATTTCGGATAACAGCTTCTCCAAGTAAATAGCGTCCCCAACACCAATCTCACCTTTTGCTTTCTCTAATTCTTGGTCTAATGTAATCTCAACCTTGCCCAGCTCTTCTCTGTTGATTGTCTTGGCCATCACGTTTTCTTTTCTTTTGGATTGATCGTCACCTTGGCTTTACGAACCTTGAAAGTGCATGCACCAACCCAAGAAAAAGAAAAACTAGCTAGGTTTGATTTGTGTGACTCATAAGGTAAATATCCATGTCCTCATATAGTGTATAGAAAAAAGCCTATTCAGTCTAGGAAACCGTCAGAGATGGGTATTTGAACTTGGAACATGATTTAAAAAATTGAACTTCAAAGTAGGAAGTCACAACATTAAATTAGCTAAGCTTATAACCTAGATAAATTTGCAATAGGGCAGAAGAAAAGGGAAAGTAAATCACACATATCAGATCAAATCAAGGCAGACAACGAGAATAAAAAAAAAAGAATGGGCAAATTAGACCATATCAAGAAGTATCAAGGAATATGTCAAATTTAACCTTGGAAAGAATTCGAGAAGGTTAATTGAGAATCTTACAAGTATTATTGTAAATAATAGTGGACCACAACCAGAAAAAATATATGCATGTTGAAGATCAACCATAAGAATTTGAGGTTAATTAATTGAGAATCTTATGCTTTTGCTTTTTTAACAAATGATATTAAGAGAGGGAGGAATCAAACTTAGGACCTCGGATACAATGATATATGCTCTTAACCACTTGATCGCTACAAGCCCTTACTTTTTCTTCTTGTTTTTTTTTATAAGAATAAAAAAAAGTTTCTTAAAGCCTATTCAAATTTACTATCAAGAAAATAAAATAAAATAAAATAATTAAGTTTCACCAAAACCAAATATTTGCTTAACCTATTACGAAATCAATCAATTCAAGTTGTTTTTATTTTATTTTTTGGGATATGAGAAAGACTTGTGTGGCGTAAGGAATGGGAGACCAAACTACGGAGATTGGTTGCCAGTAAAGAAGTAGCCCTACAAACTTTCATTCAACAATAATACCAGAGATATCAACAAAAAATCGATTACGAAATGACATGAAAGTGGAATATATGATTCAAAATTTTGGAAATGATTTCAGTGCCTACAACATTACTACTTTTTTACCAATTATATTAGAATATTATAGTTTAGTAGTATTTTTCACTACATTACTACAAAATGATACGGTATTATTTTACTAATTTTTCATTAAAATCTATAATATTGGTATCCGATTTTTCTGTGGTATGTTCTTGTACTCAGTACGAATACATAGAAATACTACACTCATTGAGTCATCATATCTAGTTCATTGAATAGTAAATTTTACTCTTAACTAGGGACGAATCTATGTTGGGGGTTATATGGGCTATAGCCCGCACGGATCTTTTTCAAGATTTTTTTTTCTGAGGGACAAGTTTTTTTATAAAAAATTAGTTGATAATATCAATAATGAGTGAATAATTTTAATTCTTTAAAGACTCAAAGATAATTTTATTTTGTATTTGCATTGCATGTTTATTTATTACTTTTTTTTTTTTTTACTAACTTCTGTCTTATGTATTAGATGTATTTTGAAGGATATATGGTTCATTATGTCCTCCTTAATTAGATGTATCATTTTTTGTTATCAATTAAAGTTGCTTGTGCAGTTCGAGTTTCTTTATAAGGTAAATTTAGCTCAGTCCATTTAGAAATCATGGATCCATTCCTGCCTCCACCTCCACGCCTACACCTTTTGCTGCCTTTTTATCGGACGGATGGCAGCGCCACCCCCGAGATGACACCGTCCACAACGTCAGCATGAGGATCCTACCGTGCAATCTGTCGAGATTGACTCCACCAAATCTGGTAAGGTTTTGCTCCAGTGGGTAATTCCACTATCTCCTGGAAACCAAAGTCTCATTTTACATAGTCTTCTCTATTCAAGAAGTTCGGCAAATCTAATTTGAAAGCATACAGAATAACACTACAAAATAAACCTTACTAGGTCCATGTGGCTTCAAGATCCGCGACACCAAATTGGGTCACAGCCTCTTCGATCGACCTGAAAGGCGTGGAAGTATCAATCTCCTCCCTCAAACTCACCTTCTTATCCTTGGCGGACAAAGGAACATGGAAGCTCCGTGCCCATGACCCAAATCCATGCTATAACAGAAATCCGACCGAGTCTTGGACCTCATTTCCTTGATGCCAGGTGTCCTCATAACTGGTTCGCGTCCATTGCGAAAACCCTGAAAATTGTTTAAGCAAGCAGAAGCCTTTGAAATGTGTGTTTACACCATAATCAACCGAGCATATCTAGCACCAAAACGACTAGCACCAAGGCAGACACGCCTTCTCCCTACGAAGGAAGACACTCTTCCAAAGTGACAGACACCTGCCGAAGCTCCTATATGTCGAACCTAATCTCCAAGACACGTGTCAACACCACAACAACTTGCAGAAAGTCCCACATCGAAACTTTGTACAAGCCTTCCATTTTCACCTCCCTATAAATAGGGAACAGTACCCAAGACGAAGGAGGTAATTACTTTATCACTTTTACTGTTACTTTGCCAAATTTACCACTCTTAGTTGACTTAAGCATCGGAGAGCTTTAGGCCGGCACCACACCGGTGCCCGAAGCTTACACTACTACATTTTAGCGTTTGCGCGACGAATCCAAAATGGTCGCGCAAAGAACAAATCTGTCGCGGAAATAACAGCGCGCAGATATATCGTCGCGCAAAATCAGTCGCGCAAATACCGTCACGAAAGCCTTTGCGCGACAAAAACAATAAATTTCGTCACGCATTATCCTTCGTTGCGCCAATAGTTCAGGGACGACAATCTTCCGTCGCTCAACATTTTGTGCGACGAGGATGCAGGCGTTGCAGGAACTATGCGCAACGACAATAATCCTTCGCACTGTTGTTTGCGCGACAAAGAACCAGACGTTGCAAGAACATAGTGCGACGACTTAATCTCGTCGCGCAAAAGTGTTTGCGCGACGAATATTTTGTTGTTGCGACTACTGTGTGCGACGAATAATGATCGTGACTCAAACCCTTGCGCGACGATGATTTATTTGTCGCATTTTCTTTAGGGGACAAATACTTGCGTCGCGCAAACCGAGAATATATTCGTTTACGATTTATTTTTATGGTTTTTTATTTTTAAAACGTGATTATGCGCGACGGGTTATTTATTCGTCGAGCAAATATTAGTAATTAATTTTTTTTTAAAATTTATGTGAAAAAAATAATTTTGGTTTATTTTATTTTTATAATTAAATCAAATTGCAATTGAAAAATGTAAATAGTTTTTTAAAACATAATATAAATGTATAATACAAGAGAAATATTTAAAATGTAATTAAGAAAGTAAAAAACTAATTAAATAATGTAGCTAAATCTACTTCCTCGTCTGGCAAATGCGGCTCGGAGGTCTGGACATTGGGGAGGGGGGAGAGGTTTGGTGGCCATGCGCAGAGGTGGACGGGGGAACAAAAGAGGGTATGGGAACGCCGGACTGGGCCATGGACTGTATAATCTGAGCCATCTGGGCCATCTGGGTTTCAAGCTGGGCCACCTTTGCTGTCAAAACACTATTTGACTGCGATGATGAACGGGATCTAGGTTTCCGCGCGGGCATTCCCCATCCCTCGCAGTATGTCTCGATACGCCGCCGGGCATTCCCCATCCCTCGACCGCTCGAGTCTGATCCAAGGTGTCCGTCAAGATCTGAAACCCCGCATCCTGTGGAGGAGCCACAGACTCGAGCGGCGTATCGGGAGGAAGCTGGAGGCAGAACTCCTGAAGAACCAACTGGCTCTTCTCAATCATGGTCGTCTGTTTAACATAACATAAAATATAAATTAAAACATTCATATAATAACTATGAAACTTGAACGCGTAAAATAATCATGAAAATTAAAGACTACTTATATGAAGGGACTCCGCCAACTCATTCCCAGGTCGAACATAAACGTCGCCGAAGACGTCAATCTAAGGGAATTTGGACCCCTCCTAAATTGAACAAGAAAAGAAAAATGTTAGTACGAAAGAAAACAAATTAATATTAATGACATATTTAAAATTAAATTAAAATGACTTTATTATTACCCGCCGTTGCGCCTCCATCCTATAGGAGAAGGGCTGGGAACCTGAATGGTGCAGAAGAGTCTTCTTCTCCCTATTACCCTTATTTGCTTTGGCCATCTTCTGTTATACAAAAAATAAAACGTATTATTTGAAATACAAATAATACATATAAAAAAATTAAATAAACATTAGTAAGAAACATGTAATAATTTTAAACTTAGTATAAAAAAATACCACATAATCGGCCTCCTGAAAATGACCGAGAGCCACTCCCAACTATCCTCCCGCCCCTCAAGCTCCTTCGGGCAACCCCCCTGAAGAGCGACCTGTGGATCATCAAATGCCTGAAAAATGCTGGTGCAGGTCGCTCTTCCACTGCTTGTACCTCTCAGCGAAGAGTCTGTTGATGTACATCAACAACTCGCCGTTGACGTTCTCTAAATTGTAGTTCATCTACCATAAAGTAATTACATATATTAGAAATATATAACATGTGAAGGGAAAACAATTAAAAAGTAGGATACATACCGACAGGTGTCCGCGCACCTCAATCTGCACCTCAGCAGGCATGGCCTTCCAAGACTTCCATTTCATCGGACATTGAGTCTGAACGACTGAACCAACATCGTGCGCCAATGAGCTATGTTGGTCCGCCGTTGGGGCAGCCCGATGACGATCGTCATATGTGATGCTGATACGAGAGTTGGTCACCGAGTGGTCTTCGACGTGTTCAACTGGCGACATGGTCCACGGGTGTTCTTCTTGGCTACAAAGAAATATGAAATTAATGTTAAATAAAAAATTTGAGTAAAATCTTGGTACGAAACATCTGTAGTTGAAGGAAATCTTTACCTGGTCCGCTGGAACTAGTGTCGGTGGTGCTGTGAAGGCGATGACACCGCCTGGCACTAATAGGTTGCACCACTAATGACTCTGATGAAGCCGGTGCATGGGGACGCTGGGGGCCACAGGCATGTGGGGCAACTGTGGTGGGGCAGAGGGAGGTGACGTCATAACGGGGGGAGGCAAACTACGTGAAGGCGCCACCGTCTTATGACTTTCTGCTGATTAGGTTTGACATCTTGCAATAAAAACAAGCACCAAAGTTAAAAAAAATTAATTACTATAATACAACAATCATGCTAATTTTCTAACATTTATTTCATTTCATTTAAAATAGGGCCAACATCTAATAACAAATAAAACAAATAAAACAAATAAAACAAATAAAATATAACAAAAATATAAAACATTCTTCATTAATTATAAAACATAAAAATTATTCCAATTTAGGGTCATGATATAAACTAAGCTAACAAACATAAAAATAAATCAAATTTACCAACATAAGCATATTTTAATAATGTTAAAAAATTAATTAAAGCATATATATTGGCGTAAGCTTTGCGATTTTGGAATATCTGGGACTCCGAATCCACAATCCGTTGAATCCTATACAATCCTAGACATACAAGGTACATCATACGTGAGTTTGAGTTTGATTCAATGGTCCGAACAAATCAAACCGTTAAATCGCACAATAGGCGAAATCCGTTTGAGACTGAAACGGTATCCAAATTGGAATCTGAACACACCTACAACCTCATGACAACTAGGGGATCGCATTGGGGCACAATGTGGTTCTGCTACAATTCTCAGGCGCCGCCACACGCGGCAACAACGCATAGATGTGAAAAAGCGATAATGATCGCGGAAAAATCTCAAAATCAAGGGCCAATCTTCCTACCTTAGGTTGAGGACATCAAATAGAGGCACTTTTGTTTCTGGACATAGGCCCAAAAATGGCCGGAAGTGGTCGGAATTTCATCCCGTAATCCGGCCAAAATTGAACTTACAAAATTAGACAACGTATGCTACAAATTTAACAAATCCTACCCAACCATCAACTAGATAATAAAAAATAGGGGGAAAAGCATACTTCACCCGTTAGATTTGGAGGCCGGAGAAGGGAGAACGGACCGGAGTTATGCTCTCAAAACCGGAAGAACTCCCGCCGGTTTTTCGAAGCCAATCGTGACGGCGGCGGCTCAGAAAGGCCTGAGTTCGTTGGCGGTGGCCGGCCGGTCGTTAATGCAGAGATTTCAGGTGGTGGCCGGAGGAGAGAGAGGGAGAGAGAAGAGAGAGCGCGGCGAGAATGAACTAGAGGGGCTGAAACTGTTGAATTATTATCAGACCTTTGCGCGACGAACCATACCACTTCGTCGCGCAAACCGGTAAAAAGGATAAACGGCGCATTTTGGCAAAAATTATCGTGAACTTGAGCGACGAAAATATAAACTGTCGCGCAAAGTTGAAAATATTAACTTTGCGGTACGAAAGTTAATCAGATTCGTCGCGCAAAGCCGTTGCAGTAGTGGCAACTTGAGAGCCAAAATTTCACGACCTTGCGTCGCGTAAAAACCATACCCTAAACCCTAAACCCTAAACCCTGAACCCATCATCACATTGCGCGACGAAGAAGATATTTCGTCGCAAAAATTTCTTTTGCGCGACGCCTCTTACTCGTCGCGCAATTCGTTGTATAAAATTTTAAACAAATTGTTTTGATGGCATACACATTCTATCGAAACTAGTTTCAACGATCCAACCGTCAAACTTATTTTCTTATACTTTATACACCAAAAATTGGAAAAATAAAACGTATAGAGATCAAGTAACGGGGCAAAAGGTTTCGACGGTTATAAAGGAAAAATCACGATTTAACGGTCAATTTGACTCTGATTTCGATGATTTTTTACAGATACACTCATTCACCCAACATGAATCCAATGACAGTATTTTATCTTCATTTCAAACTATTTACACTAATGGATATTACAAAATCTTTTGTTATACCAAACAAGTTTATATATAAACTCTGAATAGTTAGTTACTATATGATGTGGATGACATACGCATTATAGAAAACTTTTTTCATCGATCCAACCGTCAAACTTGTTTATTTCTACTCAGAGATCGTATACGCCGAAAATTGAAAAAAAAAAACATATATAGATCAGGTAACGGGACAAAAGTTTTCAACGGTTATGAAGGAAAAGTCACGATTCAACGGTAAATTTTACCAGGGCTGTGCACGGGTCGGGTTGGGTTGATTATGGGCCCAAACCGCACACCGAACCGGACCTTGTCAGTAGGCCCAAATGCTAAACCGTGGACCTCCTTTTTAAGCCCATTTTCGACTTAAGTCGAAATCCGATTTGATCGGGCCGGGTTGGTTCGGCCCATTCTGTTTTTTTTGTCAGATTTCAACAATTCAATTTTTGACAGTTTCTGTATAGTTTTTCCAGTTTTGACAAATCTGCATATCTGAAGTTTTCATCATTCAAATACTTAAAAATACCTTAAAACCATAGCAAATCATCATCCACCACACATCTCCAAATACAAAAATTAATTATTATTACAGTCCATAGCAAATTGTGAGAGTAATCTCAATCACAATTTGCATATTTGTAAAGTTCAAAAGAAAATTCAAATAAAAACTAATAAATTTCCATTACATATACACATACAATTCCATGAGTTGTTTCATATTCAAATCAGATTTGCAACTCTGCACAAAGAAAGAAAAAATAGTTAGTAAACATTTGAATTAATAACACAAAGAAACTACAAATTATAATTAATGTATAAAAGAAAGAAAACATTTTTCCACTTTTTCCAAAATCAATTCTGTCCACCAAAAATCACAACAAAGTCAGATCACATAAGCAGAACTAACAAAAATTGTAAAATCCCTAATAGAAATTACCAAGGGTTCATGATTGTGCTTTATATGCCCTATCCAATAACCTATATGACGGCCTTGTCTTACTCAAGATGGAAGCAATAGTAGCCAAAAGTTATTCTGGAAACCTTTACCTGTGGGAATCTGGAGGATAGCTTTAAAAGTGCAGAGAAAGCTAGCTTTTCCTCATCTTATCTGCAAGATAAGATATTTAAAGTAAGAAAAGTTACAAATGGTCTAGCTAAAAGTTACAAATGGTCTGGCCAAAAGTATGAAAATATTTTACTGATATTAATACCTCAAATCAAACTGAGAGAGATCGAGAGAGACTGGGAGAGAGCGAGAGTGGCTGGAGAGAGAGAGAGAGAGAGATCGGGTGAGAAAAATCTGGAAAAAAATAAAGAACTTGAGAGGAACAAAAAATATAGATAATTAAATTACCAGGAAATACACAGCTGAGGGAGGTGAGACTAAGAGCGGCTAAGAGAGAAAGCGGTTGAGAGAGAGAGTGAGTGACTGAGACGAAGAGAAGAAGCGAGCGAGATGAGAGAGTGACTGAAGAGGAAGAGAAGAGGCGCAATGAAAAAAACATTCGAAGTCATTCAGATCTTTAGGGTTTCCACGGATCTGGTGTAGCAGGGAGTATGAAATGACATACCATCCACGAATAATTCCTCGACACGTGTATTTTTAAAAAAAAATTATATATAATTAAAATATCCGGTCCGGTTCGGTTTTCAGCGGTTTTTAGTGAATTAAAACCGATCCAACCCGGTTCAAGGCCGGTTCGGCCGGTTTTTTTACTGGTTCTTTGAACTTTCTATATAAAAACCGAACCAAACCACCTTCGGCGGTCTAGTTCGGGCGGTTCGGTCGGCTTTTCGGTTTAAATGCCCACCCCTAAATTTTACCCCAATTTCGAAGATTTTTTACGGATACACTCCTTCAACCAATATGAATCAAATGACAGAGTTTGATCTTCATTTCAAACTATTTATACTAGTGAATACTTAGTTTAAATTCCTAAGTGTTATGTATAGAAATATTTGAAAAAAAAATTAAATTGGTTTAAGCGACGAAAGACGATGTTTTGCGTCAGTCCATTGTTTGCACGACAAATATTCTTCGTCGCACAAAGGTTCATTTGTCGAGGCACTTATTATTTCGTCGTGCAAAGGAGCACTTCGAAACTAATTCTTGACACTTGTATTTTTTTTTTGAAAAATGAACCTTGCGAGACGAAGGCTATCGTCGCGCAAATTTTCAATTGACGACGGTATAGCTCATTCGTCGCGCAAAGGGCACATCGAAACTATTTCCTGTCACTTGCATATTTTTTTACAAAATCTAACCATGCGAGACGAACAATATCGTCGCGCAAGGATTACCTTGACGACTCTTCACCTGTTTCGTCGCGCAAGGGCTGCTTCAAAACTATTCATGGACGCTTGTGAATTTTTTTGGAAAATTAGTTTTGCGAGACGAATAACTTCGTCGCGCAAACGTGCCCTTGGGGACTTAGGCAACATATTCGTCGTGCAAAACGTTGTTTTTATTTTTTCAAATTATACTGATTTTTAGTGTAAATACTGTTAGAAATATATTTGTATATACTTATAAGCAAAAGATGATCACAACTTGTTTTATGGGACGTGATAAAGCATATATTTTATATGGTTTGGATATCATATATTTATATGATAAAGCATATTATTATCATTTTGTCATACTATATTTATATATTTTCATACTATATTTGTATTTTTTTCATATCTTTATTCATTCGTCTTTTTACCTAACTCTATGCATATATGTGACGTTAATTAGGGGAAGTCACTGACACAAAGAGAAAACATGTACATTTCATTTATGCATATATTTATAAGGTTTTGATATATTTACAAATAAATTACATTATTCATCAGATGAACTATAATAACCTTCGTTATCATCACTATCATCACTATCAGTCTCCCAATCCTCTTCCTCCTCATCTTCCTCCTCCTCCTCCATAAGTACATCATCGTCGTTTTCGGGCCCATGGTTGGATCGTATCGCGGAAGATCACCGAGGTCAATTGTAATTGACTGAATCGGTATTTCTCTTGAAGACACTCCGTCAATCTGAAATGGTTCTTGAACAACATTTGTATCTAGAAGTGTATGTGCATCATTTTCCATGGAAGAGTCTAAACGTTGGTCAACGACGTCGACGTCGTTGTCAGATGGGTCTAGTTCTGGTATAGCATACACGTACCTCTCTGATCCATATGCTGAACAACTTTCCAATCGTTCCCCGCTTTAGGGTCATTTAGATACACAACTTGTTTTGCCGTGTTTGCCAAAATGTAAGGGTCGTCATCATACCAAGTTCTGCTCATGTTCACAGATAGTAACCCATGATCGATTTTAATACTTCCCTGCCTATTTGGGTTCGTATCAAACCATCGACACTTAAACATGATTACTTGGTATCGGTCTTTGTAAAGCAATTGCACGACAGTTGTGAGTTTGCCATAGAAATCAATGTCCGTACTTTCGCCTCCACCTGGAACATGGACACCGCTGTTTAGCGTACACAACTTGTCATCTCGTGCAGTCCCTAAAAACTTGACTCCGTTAACATGGCAACCTGAGAGCAATTCTGCTCGGAGTGGGCCGAATGCCAAGTTATATAACTCTTCACTGGTAAGTGGGGGAATTCTCTGATTTCAACTTATTCACCTAACATTATAAAAAAAGTTATATATTAGTTTGGAACAATGTAATAAAACAATATATATATCAATTACAAAACACTTATAACTTACATATTCCAAAAACCATTTTGGAAATAATTCACGGTGTTTCTTCGAATACAAATGTGATGGATGTTCTCGCTTCATCATCTCTTCATGCTCATCTAAGTATGCCAATATCTCATCACAATTGTTCAATACGAACCAATGAGCTACGTCCATGTCATCTCTGGAAAACGATTCTCCTCGTCCAGGATCTCCAAAGGGTCGAGCGCTTTGGGTAAAAACAGAAATTTGCTTATTTCTAGACCTCCATCATTATTGCGCTGAGGTCGATTGAAAGCTGTATCCACATCCTTTAAATACATTCCACAGAAAGTAAGCGCCTCATCCTGAACCCAAGCCTCTACAATTGATCCTTCGGGCTTCGCTCCGTTGCGTACGCTTTTTTCAGCTCTCGAGTAGCCTGCCAAAATAAAACGAAAAGATGCATACACAAATGATGATCATTATATACCTTTCTACCTGGATACATCCAGCGATAGTTGACTGGACCAGCAAGCAATGCCTCTTCTGGCAAGTGAACCATCACGTGAATCATACTCGTGAAGAAAGCCGGAGGGAATATCATCTCAAACTTGCATAAGACTTGGACAATGTCATGGCGCAACTGATCAATGTCTGTCTTTCGCAACGTTTTTGCCGTGAGTTGGGAAAAAAATCTGGACAACAATATGATTGGCTTGACTACATCTTCCGGCAATAGGTGTCGAATCCCCACAGGAAGTAGGCGTTGCATAAACACATGGCAGTCGTGACTCTTGAGTCCAGTAAATTTACCCCCATTAACCCTCACGCAACGTGCGATATTAGAAGCATACTCGTCAGGAAACTTTCCAGACGATACGAACTGTAGAAACTCTTTGTTGTCATTCGGTTTCATGGAAAAAAATGCAAGATCCCGTATAGCTTTATCATTGCCCCTTTTCAGCCATAAACCCTTTCTTCTGCCCATTCTTTCCAAATCAAGACGAGCTTTCGGAGTGTCCTTTGTCTTGCCCTTGATATCTAGAATCGTTCCCATCAATGTGTCAAACACATTTTTCTCAACATGCATAACGTCGAGATTGTGCCTCAATTTTAGTTTCGACCAATATGGGAGCTCAAAAAACATAGACTTGTGCGTCCAGTTCATATGTGTAGCAGGTCTGGTCGACTAACTAACTGATTTTCCGAACGGAGCAAAATCTAAACGGTTAAGCTGTTCCAAGATCTGATCACCGGACCATTCTCTAGGTTTTGCGCGACGCTCTTTGTTCCCGTCGAACTCTATATCCTTCTCCCGCCACTCGTGGTCCCATGGCAACCATCTTCGATGCCCAAGGTAACACACTTTTCCAGCGTGCCAACCAGAAGTTACATCTTCCTTGCATCCAGGGCATGCCATATAACCCTTTGTGCTCCACCCTGAAACCATTGCATATGCGGGAAAATCATTCATAGTCCACATAACTGCCGCCCGCAAAGTGAACATCTTCCTAGTAGATTTATCGTACGTGCGCACCCCGTTTGTCCATAAATCTTTGAGCTCATCAACCAACGGCCTTCAGTACACATCGATTGACCTGCCAGGATTCTCATTTAAGAACAGTCATCATCATGCACTCTTTTCTCATGCATTTGCAAGGCGGCAAATTATATGGGAATACGAAAATCGGCCAAGTGCTGTGGTGTTGGTTTAGAACCCGTACGGATTGAATCCGTCAGTGGCAAGTCCCAACCTCACATTTCGAGAGAGCAGCGAACTCGGGAACGTTCGATCGAAATCTTTCCATGCCTCCCCATCTGCAGGATGCCGCATCACATCGTTGTCTACCCGTTTTTCCTTATGTCATCTCATGTTTGTGGCAGTATGCGTCGACATATACAATCGCTGCAACCTTGGTTTCAGGGCAGATAACGCATGACTTTTTGTGGAATCTTACTCATTCTAGTCTGAGATGTCTGTTTGAACCTCGACTCATTGCATATAGGGCATGTATCCAATGTTTCATACTCTTTGTAGAATAACATGCAATTATTTTTGCAAGCGTGGATCTTTTCATAACCCAATCCAAGACCACTCAACATCTTCTGCGCCTGCCCGTGATCTTTCGGCAAACAATTGTCCATTGGAAGCATTTTCTTGAAAACCCCCAAAAAGTAATCGAAACACAGGTTGACACATACGATACTTTATTTTTCCATGCATTAGCTCCACAATCGCCGTCAGAACGGAAAAACTCTCGCACCCGGGTATAACTCTTGGTTGGCATTTCTTAACAGGTTTTCATACTGTTCGAATTCTGCACTGTCCATTGGTGTAGGCATGTCATCTTCTCCTTCTTGATTGCTGCTGGTCGATGCAAATGGAAAAACATCATTTATAATATCACTGACTTGTTCATTAGGATCCACAATGGGTTCAACATTGTCCACTCTTGTAGCCCTTGAAGATGAAGCGATGTCTAATTGTTCCCCGTGATGATTCCAAGTGCTGTATGTCTCAATCATTCAATTCCTTACTAAATGAAGGCGAGCATGTTCAATTGTCTCCCACAACATTTTGTTACACCTCCTGAAGGACACCGGATTCTAGTTGCACCCGGGTTGTGTGTCCGTGCAAAGTCAATAAAATCCTCGATTCCATCAAAGTATTCACCTGCGCACCTATTCGGGTTCTGTATCCACCTTCTGCTCATCTTTCCTGGAACCACAATCACAATACAACAATCATGTTGTATTCCTACAAAATCTTTTCTTATGCCTCGGTAAGAGCCCTATCCCATTCGGAAATGCATAGTCATGTCATGTAATTTACAGTTACATGAGATTAGATTTCAACGTGGATGAATTTCGGTAGCATCTCG
Source organism: Prunus fruticosa (assembly GCA_018703695.1). Taxonomy (NCBI): domain Eukaryota; kingdom Viridiplantae; phylum Streptophyta; class Magnoliopsida; order Rosales; family Rosaceae; genus Prunus; species Prunus fruticosa. The sequence continues at coordinate 11,510,738 of CM031918.1, read as the reverse complement.
GTCCAGTTCTTGAGGTGTACCGTAGATATAAAATACTTACGTACCACCCGAAGAACGTACCGAGACGACACCGAAATCTCCACAATCGAAACCTAATCCTGGAGCTGTAAACTACGTGACATGACTATGCATTTCCAATCTGTCCAAAATATGGGACAATTCAAGAATTAATTGGACCGTAGTCGTGGTTTACCCCCCCATGCGCGGTCCAACTAACCTCGAACGGGAACTAAGCTTTACAAAAAAAAAAAATGTACGAAGTTAATTTCAATTAACTTCGTACATTAACGTACATGCATAATTTAACAACATATTATAAACATAATTTCATAAATTAATATAAATATAATGTAATAAATTTTATATTATAAAATAACAAAAATACCTTCTAAATCGTTCTCCACAAATCGCTAATCGTATATAGTATTCCTATATACAAACAAATTAATGGTGTTAGTATGAATTTACTGTAAAATACTTAGAATAACGACAAAATATGCATACCCAATGACCGTATCAAAGGCAGAAGTAGCTCAACTCATAAACGAAATGAAAATGACGAGTTTTGTGGACCGAAATCTCTTGAGACGGGGCAAGGGAGCAGCAGAGCCAAACTACAATTTTTTTTGCAGTTTGGCTCTGCCATGGTCGTGTTGAGCTTTGTATAGAGGCGAGTTTGCGCGACGAATAAAGATTTCGTCGCGCAAGATTGTTTACTTATGCGCGCGAATAACCTTTGTTCCGTCGTACAATGTCTGTCGCGCAAACGGTGTTATCGTCGCGCAAACGTTATTTGCACGGTCGCGTATGGTTCTGCGACATCGATTTTTTGCACGCAAAGATGTCTATTTCGTCGCTACGCTATTGTCGCACTAACAATGCGGCGACGGAAGTTATGTCGCGCAATCTACGGTCGCGCAATTTTTGCCGCCAAATGCTACGCACAGTGGTTCCTTTTTCGCGCCTTTTTTTGCGCGACAAATAGATTCAATTCTCGCAAAGATATTTTGCGCGACGATATGAACGGTCACGCAAGGTGCACCGCCAAATTAATTTTTTCGCGCATTTTCTCAACGAATTATGTTGTCGCACTTTGTTGCGCTACGCTTTATTCAGCCCGTCGCGCAAAACGGTTTCGTGCGACGGATTACCCGTCGTTGCGCAAAGGCTGAAATGTAGTAGTGTTAACGACTGCTTCTCCTACCTTGTCTTATGCAGGTTCCTCATTACCGAAGGTCCTAGCCTTCTTCCTTCCTGAAGACCCTACACTTTCCTATCTAAGTTGACCTCCCAAAAAGAGCATCATCAGTTTGGCGCCGTATGTGGGAATCGACTTTTGAATCCCAACTCCCTCTACCAGCTCCGCTGGCTCCTTCTCCTATCAAGCCTCATCGCCTCTTCTTCACCCCACATTCTTCTATGTCGAGTGAGGCCAGCATCGATACCCAGTGCCACACCCCCCATGGGGAGTCCTCCCGAAGGAAACCTTCGGCAGAGGGGGATCTCCAGGCGGAGGTCGAGCATCTCCGCACTAGAGTCTCCAAGATGTTCGGAGAACTACGAACAAATTCGCACAAAAAATGTAAAACTGGAGCACGACTGCCGAGCCTTGAAGCGCAATCTGGAGGGCACTCGCCACCAATTCACCCAGTAAGACCACATCCAGGACATTGGGCACACCCAACTGAACCAACCACTTACCTCATGTTGCGACTTCTTCACATCTCCCCACCCAAGGATCGACCCCATAGCCCAACCAGAATCTACAAAGATTGCCGGACCGTATCTCGGAGAAGCAGAAGAAACTTATCCAGATTATTATCGACCTTGAAGACCCTACGGTGGAACACCTAGGCCCCCTACCGAAGCCCACCCGATTACCCAACACAGAGGGCACGGGGGACTCAGATGACTAGGAATCTTACCATCCTTAGGCCTGGGAGCCCTACCATTCCGAAGACTTCAAGAAATGGGAAGATTACCCACCAAAACCCACCCCACACCACAGGCCTTCGACACCTGACACTCTTCCTCATGCAGACCCGACCATGCCCCTTCTTTTTGAGAAGGTCCGACGCCTGGAGAGTGAGCAACACCGCAGCCACTAGCCCCTTTGGGTGAAACCAAGCCCTGGGCCTTTTACCGAACGTATCCTCAATTATCATCAGGAGAAGGACATTCAACCACTTCATATTGCCTTCTACACAGGCACAGAGGACCCCCTCACTGATATCCATTCCTTCCAATCCGCCCTCGGATGCAAGGGCCTCAGTGATGAGGGCATGTGTCTCCTTTTCCCTTCTACCCTCAGTGGTGTAGCTCTGAATTGGTTTTACCGGCTGAACCCCTGGACTATCAACTACTTCGATAGTCTGAAGCAAATATTCCTAGACCACTTCATGATCCAGACCAATCACCTTTACTCCGCGGACGATTTGTACATGCTTCGGCAGGGTGAGGACGAACCTCTTCGGGAGTACGCAGCCTGCTTCAGCCACGAGTACTCTCGTTGCCCAGACACGACGACCGAGCTGCCTTCGACGCTTTCAAAAGTGGCCTTAGAGAATCCAACTTTTGCTACCTAATCCACAGCAACCCATGGAGCACATATGCAGAGCTGATGAAGCAAGTAGCCATTCAGGCCAAGGCCGAGTACTTTAACACCAAACGGGGCTTAGCCAACCAGTCAAGGAACACTTTCAGCGATCCCCCATCCGCTTCGGTACCCACCCCATCCAAACCTCACTATTCAGCTCCCATTCCTTACAATTAGGGTACCCATCACCTTAAGAGGAAGGATGGCTACCAACACACTTTCAGCAATGGGAAGCGTGGCAGACACGACCACCAGTCCAGTGGAATTAACCTTCAAAGGACAGCTGATCGTGCTCCACTCCCTTTCGCGCCCAAGCCCAGGTTCGAAGTGTTCACCACCCTGAACACCACCTATGAGAATATCCTAGTGCAGGAGGCACCCATCATACCCAAGCCACCCCCTCGGAGACCGACCAACAAGCCTATGCCACACACAGGCGTCTTCTGCCGTTTCCATCAGTTCAGTGGCCATGACACTGAATCTTATATTACCTTGCGCAACATCATTGAAGGACTTATCCGTGAGGGGAAGCTGGATAAATATGTGTAAAATCTCCCACCCCCACCTAACCCTCACCAACGGCAGATCAACATGATCTCCACCATCTGTGGTGGTTCTATATTAGCCGGAACCTCCAACAACTCCATCAAACATTATGTTAGCTCTTCCTACGTGCACCAGTTCTTCAGCATTAGCAGGACGCCTGCCGAAGATGCAAAGGTCAGGCTGGGCCCCCATTACCTTCAGCAAGGAAGAGGAGCGTGGTGTCATTCTCCCTCATGACAACCCACTCATCATCCGTGTGAATATCTCTAACTTCGATGTTAGGCGTATCTTGGTGGACACTAGTAGCTCGGTTAGTGTGATGTTTGCTTGATGCTTTCAACGAACTCCAGGTCCCTACTCACTTGTTAGACCAAAGCATCACACCTCTTGTGAGCTTCTCTGGCGATGTTGTCCAGCCCATTGGAAGCATCCACCACCCTATCTCGTTGGTTCAGCACCTCAGCGAGCAACGATCACAATTTCCTTCCTTATCATCGACTGTCCCACAACCTACAATGTCATCCTCGGCCGCCCTGCCTTGGCACAAATGAAGGTCTTAATTTCCATGCACATGTTGCTGCTGAAGTTCCCCACCCCCCATGGCACAGGCACGGTTTGTGGCGACCAACTTGGAGCCGGAAGCTGCTATGCTTTAGCAGTCAAATCAACCAACTGCCAATCAAGGGTGAGGCCCTTATAGTAACCAAGGCCCCAGCCCTAGAAGGGGCTGAGGCCGAGCGACCTGAAGATCCTAGGGAGGAATCTACCACCTAACAGGCCGAACCTGTGGAAGACCTTGAGCTTATTAGCCTCTATAACGACATCCCGGATCGGCACCTCCCTCTCACAGGAGCTTCGCTCTGACCTCGTAGCCTTCCCTCGCCTTAACTCCAAGGTCTTCACCTGGTCTTACAAAGATATGCTTGGCATATCACCTGACATCATTTCTCATCGGCTAAGCATTAATCCTGCTGTCCGGCTTTATCAAGGAGGTGGACTATCCCACGTGGCTAGCCAACGCGGTCCTGGTTCGAAAGCCAAAGAAAGGCTGGCGCATGTGTGTATATTACACCAACCTTAATCGGGCTTGTTCGAAGGATAGCTTCCCTCTACCCCAAATTGACCAACTTGTTGACACCACAGCAGGCCATGCCCTTTTTAGCTTCATGAATGCCTACTCTGGGTACAACCAGATCTTTATGCCCCTGATGACCAAGCCCACACCTCATTCATTACAGAGATCGTGGCCTCTATTGTTATCAGGTAATGCCCTTCGGTCTCAAAAATGCTGGGGCCACTTATCAATGCCTTGTGAACAGCCTCTTTGCCCCACTGATTGGCAACACTATGGAGGTTTATGTCGATGATATGTTAGTCAAGAGTTTCACCACTGAACCGGCACATTCCAAACCTCTTGGCCATGTTCGCCATCCTGAAGCAGGACAAAATGAGACTCAACCCCATTAAATACGCCTTCGGCGTGGCTTCAGGCAAATTCCTTGGCTTCATGATCAGCCAGCGGGGCATCAAAGCTAATTCAGAGAAGATTCGGGCTATCTTAGACATGACGATACCGAAGACGATCAAAGACATCCAGAGCCTAATCTGCGCGTCGCAAGATATTGCAGGATGCCGAACATCCGGTGCACTACGTAAGCAAGATATTGCAGGATGCCGAGGTTCGGTATCTAGATATCGAGAAGCTGGTCTTCGCCCTGGTAGTTTCGGCTAGGCGCCTCAGACCAGACTTCCAAGCGCATACCATCCATATCATAACCAACCAACCCCTAAGGCAGGTATTGCAGAAGCCAGAGACTTCTAGCCGATTGGTTAAATGGGCCATTGAGCTCGGCGAATTTGATATTCACCCATGTCATTATCGAACCCACTCTTCCCTCGAAACCTGGTCCACGTCCTTAGCAATGGCACCCTCAACCTAACCCAGCCCTTGTGGACCTTCTATATGGATGGCTCATCTAATGCCCAGGGTTGTGGAACTGGCCTTGTTCTTATATCACTAGATACGGTCGTCCTTGAGTACGACCTCCGATTTCAATTCCATGCCTTCAACAATGTTGCTGAGTATGAAGGACTCCAGCTGGCCTTCGGCTAGCCAAGGAGATGGGCGCTAAACAAATCCAGATATTCAGTGACTTCACTGCCAGGACTTCACCGCCAAAGACATCTCTATGATAGCATATCTTTAGCATGCCCGCCACCTGTTGACAACTTTTGATACTTATCTCATTAGCTAGGTACCATGCTCTGAGAACAGCCATGCCGATGCTTTGGCCAGGCTAGCCTCGGCCTTGGACCAGGGTATCGGCCGCAACATACACATCGAATTCCTGGATCGCCCTAGCACACAAACCCCGCTCATTTGTACCATTGATCACAGGCCTCCTTGGATAGACCCCATCCTTCAATTCTTGCAACACCAGACACTACCCTGCCATCCTGCGGAGCACGGCTATCGCTGAGCCCGATACATGATCATCAATGGCTCTCTATATAAGCGTGGCTTCAACCTTCCCTACCTTCGGTGTCTTACTCCAAAGGAAGGTAACTATGTCCTTAGGGAGATCCATGAGGGCATCTGCGGCAATCATTCAGGCGCTTGCTCACTAGCGCATAAGGCCATTCGGCAAGGATACGTCTGGCCTTCACTTCACACCGATGCCCAGGCCTTCACCTAGAAGTGCGACAAATGCCAGCGATTTGCTAACATCCCACAACTCCCAGCTAAGCCATTAACCGCCACGGTCAGTCCTTGGCCATTCGCCCAATGGGGACTTGACCTCATTCGACCTATGCCTAAGGGCAAGGGCCAGGTCAAGTATGCGGTTGTTGCTGGAGACTACTTTACCAAGTGGGCTGAAGCCGAAGCCTTAGCCACAATCACCCGAGTCAAACCCCGTGCTTTCAAGACTTGGAGACTGGGTCATGCGCAAAGCTTCCTTGGCCACCAAAAACTCTCCTGAAGGTACCTTGAGACTTACATGGGAAGGCCCCTATGAGATTACCAAAATGTGCCGCCCCGGCACTTATCAACTTCGTGGTCCCAAGGGCAAGAATTTGCCTCATCCTTGGAATGCTAATCACCGTAAGTACTATTATAACTGATCGTGTCCAAGGTTGGTTTTTGTTTACTCCTACCTAGGCACTTATCTTAGGCCTCAGGCTAGATTACTATGTAAATTTGCCTTTCAGCATATATTTAATGAAACGCTGGACTCTGGCTAATTCTTATTAATCACATGATTCTCATTTTGCTAGCACAACTGACATCAAATGACAACAAGTCTAATATCATAGCAAATCAAAATAAACTTTCCCCAAGCAAGGCAAAATGTTCATACAAAGCAGAAACAAACATAAAGTTCCAAAAAATAACTAAGGTACATAAGGAAGGCAACGCCTTCAACACTAGGTAGAAGCGGCATCCGCGGTGGCCGGCTCTGACTCTGGTACGGCGGGGAGTGGCATCGATATTGGGACTAGGTGAAGGAGGCTCGCCACTCATATCAAAATTGATCTGAACCGAAGGGTTGAACCTCGCCAATCTCTCCTCCCAGCGAAGTTGCTCATCTACCAACCGGTCCATGATGTAACTCCTCATATCCTCTGATGATCGGAACGACTTCAACCGCTTCCAACATGGGCAATAGCTACCTCCTCGGCCTTTTGCAACAGCAGGGTGTTCCTATCTCTAATGGCCTCCTGTGCTTCCGCCATCTTGCTCTTGGCCAGTTCATCATGCTTTCTCAACCTCTGGATCTCCTTATCTGCCTTAGCCATGTTGACATACATCTCGCCAAAGGCCTACAAAATGAAGCATCATCAGCGAGAGCATAGCAGAATGATAAGAACAAATTCATAAACAGATATAACTTACATGAGCAGACATGAGGATCGTCTTCTAGGCCCGATCTGCAAAGTTGGAGGCCTGCATCCTCAGGCAGGACCCTCGGGGTCACTCTTCACGCCTTCCAGGAAAACGTTCACCAAAGGTACCTCCTGCTGATGCATGGCTAGGTTCACCTCCTTCTTCTGCCGACGCAGCTTGCCAAAGTCTACCTTTTCCACCCCCTCAGCAAAAACATCCTCTACACCAAAGGGGAGCTTCGACGACGCCTGCATTAAAAGGAGGAAGCCTAGGCCTCGCCCCCATCACACTCTGGTAAGCCTCCTCCAACACCTTCCTCTTCCCCTACCACGTCCGTAACCAGCCCCTCATCGTCGTCTCAGGGCGCTTCCCAGTCGCCCGCTGGGCACCCCCCTTCTTCGTCTTCTTGGCCCGAGACTCCCTCAGTCGCTTATGCATCTCGACCTCATCAATATCCACAACCACTTTCGTGCTTTCTTTTATAACCCCAGCCACTGCACATCAAAAGCTAAGTTAGTCACAACTACAAAAAAGAGTCAGAAGACAAATAATAAAGGTGACCTAGGTACTTAGTCTCTGACAACAGTGACCTCACCCTCTCAACTTCGTCTTCTTGCTCCTTAAAAATAGACCCCCACTTCACCGAACCTACAGCAAAGGTTACATACTACTTAGCCATTTATACTTGCACAAGCAAAAATGGAGAACCAAGAGTGAAGGAAGGTAAAAAAACACAACAAAATAACAATCAGTCTTAAAGAAGGGGGCCAATGACCTATAGATTGGAAATGAGTAGGAATGTGTTTGGCAATGGTCTTCCCGCGGACACTCCCAATCACCATAGGCTAGGCACCATCTATTCCTCCAGGACTTCTGAGTAGTAGGCTTGTGACCAATAAAATAACCTCTCTCTTTTGCCTTTCGGCAATTGGCTTGTACCTAGCCAAAACTTCCCTATTGCTTCGAAATTGAGTACAAGTACATAAACTGCTTAAATGTTGGCTTCCCCAACCTAGCCAACCACCAAACAATGTAAACCCCATGGAAAAGAATCCAAAAGTTGGGATTATATTGCCCTGGGGCATACCCCAGCTTGGCCAACATCATCTACACTAAAGGATGAAACGGTAGTTTGAAGCCATACTGGTACATATCAGTAAAATCAACACAGAGCCCTTTGGAGGATATCTAACCACATCAGCTGCAGTGGGTAACCTCAAACCTACATAGGGTGGAACACAATAATTTTTCCGAAGCTCGGCCAACTTTACTTCTAAGTGCATTCCGCTTTGCCAAAGGGACACCAACCCGTATATTCACTCCCTTTGAAGCTGAAGACATGGCTACGCCCATGGACCTCGATGGTGATGCTTGATTACTCGAGCCCACCTCTGGTGTATGAGGCAAGGCTAGAACCCTGTCAGCTATAGCCTCTAACTCCCTGTAATTCCTCTGCATCTCCTTATATGTAGCTGACCCAGAGTCTCCTGATGGCTCACCCCTCTCACCCTCATGCACTACCATCATACTCTCTATAACACCTTCTACCACACCCTCTATCTGGGAACTCTCATCCTCGGAACAAATATATAGGCTAGGCTCCTCACTTTCAGTATCATCCCCACCAAAGGCAGGGGGTCATAACTTTCTTTATCAGAACTTTCAGACATCTACAATTTGCAGAAAACAAGAAAAAGGAACTAATGCACGTGCAAGAAGGATCGAAACATACATTCAACAAGTTCATATCAATGTTCAAAGTGTTCATCAAGTTCATGCTCATATTCAAGGCGTTCATCCTAACCATCAACATGTTCATACAAAAATAGACATTTCAATTCAAAAAATCAAGGGAAATAATTGATCGGTTCATAATTGTATATCATTTTGTACCCTTCTAGCTTATGATTTGGTTGTGTTTTTGAGTTAAACTTGTGCTTTTAATTCTTTTTGTGTTTATGTTTCAGTTAATTGAGATTTAGGTAACAATGATGAATTTCGATAGGAAATTCTGAAATTCATGCATGTTAAGGGCTGATTGGCATAAGAGCAATATGAGCTTAAAGACAAACATATTTTGGCTACAACCCATTTCCAGCCCAGTTTCGTAGGTCAACTTCATGGACTTGGATCAGCATGCTATGGGGCTTGGATGAGGTGAAGATTTTCATGAAACTTGTTCCAATGGGTGTCTACTACAACATATCCAAATTTCAGCCCAATTGGACATTTGTGGAGTGCTCAGCCCGTCCAACACCCAACCTTGCTGAGCAGGATTTCCAGCTGCCAGCTTTTGCCATGTGCCTCCTTTTAGCCATGTGCCTCTCCCTAGCTATAACTGACTTTGTACTCAACATAATGAGTGAAGTGGGGAGGCATTCCAGCTATTAAAGAGAAAGCAAGAGCATATTTGTGAAGACAAAAATACATCATGGCAAAGGGGACAAGGAAGAGACAAAGGTTAAAGTGCCATGGTGGAAAGGAGAGAGAGAAGAAGGAGGAATTATGAGAGGCATTTTGCTTCAGCCTTTGAACATGGGAATTGAATTGGTAGATCACTTTAGAGCTGGAGATCAGCTTTTGAGCTACTAAAGAGAAGCATGTGCATGCATGTGAAGCAAAAGAAAGAAATGAAATGAAATGAAGTCAATTCCAGTCCCTGTTTCGGCAGCCAACTTGAAGTGGCCAAAACGTACACTTCTACTGCTCCAATGGGAATACTTTCTTCATAGAAGTTGTTCCAATGGGTGTCTAGTATAACATATCCAAATTTGAGCCTCATTGGATACGTTTTGAAACCTGTTGCCTTCCTACACCAAGTCTGGTTCAGAAAACTCGTTTTTTTCAGCAACCAAAAGGCAATCACATGGGTTGGCAGCAAAAGAAGACCACATGGGTTGGCAGCAAAGGCAGCCACATCTGACCACCTTTGAACCCATGTGATGAAAGCTTTAGGTGCAGCAAATGATGAAGGATGGTGTGGGAATTCATCATGATGTTCCTCCCTCTTAGCCCTATAAATAGAGAAGCCTTCAAGCTTCAAAACACACCCCAAGGGGGGGAGCTCTCAAACACTTCTCTAGAGCTCCCTTCCCTTCTCCCCCTCAAATTCTCTTAGTTTCCTTTCAAGTTATCAATTGTTGTAATAAATTGATTTTAGTAAATTTTCCATCAAGTTTTCAAGTTCTACTTTCATTTTATTTGTAATGTACATTCTTTCTTAAGTATTCAAGTTTAATTAGTTTCCAAGTTTCAATTATGGTTTTTGTTCTTATTCATTATGCTTATAAGTTAATATGCTAGTTTGAATGATTGATCACCATTTAGGTTTGCATGTTAGCTATCTTGGTTTGAATTAAGAGTATACACCATGCTTTAATTCGAATTGAACTATGAATAGGAAGAGTATGTATGGACATTCGAACAACAGGGATTAGATACATGCTTGGTTGTTTAAATTGTTCTTCTATGCTTAATGGGTTCCTAATGCTTAATTTTAGGTTAGACAACAAATGATCAAATTAGGGAATTAGGAACACAAGGTTTTGACCAAACACCATGGCTTAATCATACTTTAGCTAGAATCAATCCGTTAATCTAATTGAACTTGGGAACTTATTTGCTTGAGTTATTTCCTTTTTCTTGTTTTATTTATTTTCTTTTCCATTTCTGTTTTTTGTAGGGAAATGAATTGGATCATTCAATCCCCAATCCTCGTGGGATCGACCTCGCACTTACATATGCTATACTACCGAACGGCTCGTGCACTTGCGAGTATCACAAGTTGAGGATGAAGCTGAATCTATTTTTGGTGCAGTGAATCCGACACAACAAGTTTTTGGCGCCGTTGCCGGGGATTGACAACATAGTTTGGTTCTATTTCTTTTCCCTACTTGTTTTATTTTTATTTTTCAGTTTCGTCTTTTTCTAGACAGTTTCCTGAGTGAATGGCGTTAATGGACAAGTTGTGTTTGTAGTCCAACGGAATAGGACAATTGCCTAACAAGCAAGAGAACTGGGTTTAAGTCCCAGCTTACACAACCCATTGGTGTTTGTTACTTTGAAGCATGGAATTAGATGTTTTAGTTTAGTTTTCCCTTTTCATTTTAGTTTTTATTTCCTAATCCTTTTAATTCCATTTCAAGTTTGTGTGTTGTTTTAGCAATTTTGGACAGCTTAATAAAATTGGAGAGAGATGGCAACCTCAATCATAAGAATGGGAAGTGTGGAGCAGTGGGAGAAGTCGACCTCCAAGTGCATTCATGTCTCGACCTAATCGCTTCAAGGGGGAGCATTTCAATCCTTTCTCTTCTTTGAATTCTGTTTATTTCCGTAATTGTTTTTGCCTTTTGGTCCGCGCTGGGTTCTTTGTTTTTCTGTGCTGAATCTAACCGTATAAAGAACGTAAAATTTGGACTTATAGTTTGAAAGTTATAGTCTAAAAACTGAATAGAGGTCGAAGCTGGAAAACAGAGAAACGAATCTGTCCAAATGGTGATAAAAGGGTGATAAATAGGTGATAGAAAGTGCTGTTTGTGTTTTTCTTTGGTTTTTTGGTTTGTTTCTTTGAGTACAACAATTTATGTCATTTATTTGAGTTTGTTTAGAGTACTTAGCTCATTTTCGTTTATGGTTTGTTGTTTCATTTTATCTTAATTTGTTTTTGTTTCTTATCTTAAAATTTAAAAAAGATTTTTCATATGAGCTAACTTATGGTAACCCCAGTGAGCACTTCCGTCAAATAGTGTCTAGGAGTTCTATAGGCGACACCTTCGGTGTCTAAGAAGTTTGGGTTTTAAGCGGGACCATTGTGACCCCTCCAACCTTCCCGGATCCCCTGGCTGTGTTCTCTGAGGCCCTTACTGGTCATCCGTGAGTTGCTTGTATATTCGTGTGTTTTTAAATTAAGTTTATTTTTATTTTCTTTGTTTTCTTTTTCTGCTGAGTTTTTGTTTTTGTTTTGTTAAGTTAGTTTATGTATTTATTTACATGGTATGGTTAGTTATTTTTTTTTTTTTCTGAGTGTTAAAAACAAACTTTATTTCACTTCAAACATTGCATAAAAAAAAAACATTCAAGTAAAATAAAAAAAATAAAAAAAAACTTCTTCTTTTTGTTCATCATCTTCTTCTTCATCATCATCATCATGGCTTGTCTCTATTTACTCTTACTTGTAGAATCTGCAGCAGCTCTACATGGTCTTCATTTCTCTTTTGCAGCATTTCTACATGCTGGTTGGCACTGGAGAGCCGCTTCTGGAGTCCGCCACCATAGCCTTCAAGGAAGCCACTTCCTCGCTCAGCGCGGCACACTCCCGTGTCCTCGCCAGGAATCGCATGCCCAAATTGGTAGCCGAGACCGCATGGAGCACAGATAAAGAGTGGGACTCATCCACCGCCATCTTGTTCAGACCTACGTGCCACATGAAGATGATCTGCCGGTGTGAGTATACTGCCAATCATGCCACCTAGCAGCACTGCCTCGTTCGGCATTGTCTAGCAAAGTTCGGTATTGGCTCAGCAAAGTTTGAGGCCGTGCCGTGATGATATGTGGAGTTTGGGAAGACAGGGGTTGGAGAAGCCCTTATCTGGGCATTTGGTGGTGCAAGGGATAGCTCAAGGTTGAGGTCATCAAGGTGAGTGCATGAAGATGCCATTTTTTTGTTCTGGATTTTTTGATGGTTTTCCTTGAGTTTGCAGGAAGAAATGCTGGGTATCATCCGCTTGTAGAGGCGTGCTTTAAATAGACATATGCTGATAAGAGAGAGCCAACACCATTTCGGATTTCCGGGCATGCTCGACCTAATCGCTTCAAGGGGGAGCACCTTTACTTTCACTTTACTTTTCTTTTTTTCCGTGTTTTTCTGGTGTTTTGTGTTTTTGCCCGTTACTTTCATTTTCTAGAGCTTTGTTTTTTTTTGCCTTTACCTTTCGGCTATCATCTTTATTCTATTTTAGTTAGGGAGCCAACAATTCAGGCTTGGGGGATGTGAAAGTGGCCTCTGCGCGCCGACACGTCCCTCACCCCTTTCACCCGTGACTTCCCAGGAACCAAGGCATCAGGGACCACACTTTTTCTTTTCATAAATCCCGCCTTCGCACTCCCAATTCACGTTTCATTAAATTAAAAAATAAATAAATAAATAAAAATAATATCAATCGTGTGGGCTTCGGATTTCGTTGCGGGTTGGGTTTTCACCGTTGTTAGGTTTCAAAGTGTGTTAATTTCTTTTGGGTTGGGCTTTCAATCATTTGGGTTTTGGTTTGCGTAAGGCTGTTTGTTTAGGGCTTTCTGTTTCGAGTGTTTTACTATTTCGTTTTTTTTTTTTTGTTTGTTTTGTAATTTTTATTTTGTAATTATTTTATTTTTGTATTTTAATTCTTGTGTGTTTTGTGATTTTATATTTACTTTAGTACCTTTCATTTCTTGTTATGACATTGCTTGTTCCTAATTTTTAAACATTGAGGACAATGTTTGTTTCTAGGTTTGGGGGTATTGGAGTTTACCAAGTAAATTTAGTTTTTCTTATTTAAAAAAAAAATTAATTAATTAATTTCTTGCTTGTTTTTCTTTTTTCTATATTTTGAGTCTTGTTTTGTTTTGAGTCACTTTCCGAACACTTATGATGAGATTGTGATAAATGTTTGCATGACTTAAATGAAAATTGAATTTTATCTTTTATTTATTTATTTTTCCTTGTAAATTTTTATTGTAAAAAAAAAATTATATATATTTATTTAAAAATTTAATTTGGCATCGTTCTAGCATGATATGTTCGAAACATTCTTTGCACTTGCCATTTGTTTCATAATTTTCCAATTAAAGGATTTGCATGACCCAAAGAATTGTATCAAGCATAAATTAGACTTATATAACCATATAATGTGAGCTCTTGAGCCTTGTGCTTCATTTCATGAGTGTTATACACATACTCTTATTTTCTTGTCATCAAAGTTGTTGTTTGATCTCATTATTCATTGATTTGGTTGAACACTTAAAAGTCATTCATTCTTTTGCAATTTGATTTCATGACATTTAAGAAATGATATTAAGGCCTTCTTTGGACTGTTTGTGCCTTTCAAGCTAACATTATGCATGCTTAAGCATGATTTCCCATTGTTAACCATTTTGAGCCTACATGTAAACCTTTTCTTTCATTTTACCAATTATATTTCCTCGCCTTAGCCCGAAAAACAAATATTTACCTTTCTAAGGAACTCATGAGCTCTAATTCGGATGTGTTTTTCATGCTAAGTTTGGGAAGAGATATTACTTAAAAAAAAAAAAAAAAAAAAAAAAAAAAAAGGAACTTCACTCAATTGGTGAAAGAAAAGAAAAGAAAAATTGTGATTAAATGGTGGTTGATTGAATTTCATTTTTGGGCCTTCAAAAATAATTGTTTGGAAAGGAGTGTAAACCATTGTAAATGAAGGTATAAGGAGTTTTGATCATGTAAAAGAAAAATTCTCGTTGTGATGATTCGAAGTCTTGTAAACAATTGTTATATGCTCTTATATTTTGAGTTCCTTGGACTTTGTTTTATCCATACCTTTCATTTCTCACTCACCTTACACCCTTGGCCTCATTACAACCTATAATAAAGACCTAAATTGATCTTAAATGTCATATGGTTGAATTGCATGCATTTTCTTACTTTTAAGTGTTTGGCATCCTTCTTGAGATCATATTAATGCAAGTTCTTCATCTTCCTATTTTTGAGTTAAGTTCCTTATGATTTAACTCTAATCTCATGTTTATAACTGAGTGTTGCATTGTAGCCCTCTTCTGAGTGATTCATTTGTGAGAGGACAACTTTGGTGAGAGTTGAAGTTGGATTTGTGCTTGGTCTAATTTTTGAAATTGTGTGAAAACTAAGATTGGGGAATTTGTTGCATTTGGCTATCACACTACTACACTTTGAGCATGTTGTGTTTTGAACTTTGCCACCTTGTAAATAATGTCTAAAATTGAGCTTTTAACTTTTGAGTCATGTGCATGAGTCATTTCTCTTCAGAAAATGTTCGGAAAGATTGTTTTGAGTTTTCTTTTTACTTTTTTTTTTTTTTTTTTTTTTTTTTTTTAATAATAATTATTTTGCTTAAGGACTAACAATTCTAATAAGTTTTCTAACCACTTTGTTTTGTAGAGTTAATAAAACGTTTGTGGGTATCGTTTCTGTTAAACCCTCAGGAGACACAACTCCTCCTACTAGGGATGCCTAGAGGTTTAAAGGCTTGTTGCATATGCTCAATGCAATCGAGTTACATGCGGAAGTGGTTTATTTAACTTCTTGTTTTGTTTTTAACTTTGTTTTGTGTTGTTTTGCTCGAGGACTAGCAATATCTAGGTTTGTGGGTGTTTGATCGGTTCATAATTGTATATCATTTTGTACCCTTCTAGGTTATGATTTGGTTGTGTTTTTGAGTTAAACTTGTGATTTTAATTCTTTTTGTGTTTATGTTTCAGTTAATTGAGATTTAGGTAACAATGATGAATTTGGATAGGAAATTCTGAAATTCATGCATGTTAAGGGCTGATTGGCATAAGAGCAATATGAGCTTAAAGACAAACATATTTTGGCTACAACCCATTTCCAGCCCAGTTTCGTAGGTCAACTTCATGGACTTGGATCAGCATGCTATGGGGCTTGGATGAGGTGAAGATCTTCATGAAACCTGTTCCAATGGGTGTCTACTACAACATATCCAAATTTCAGCCCAATTGAACATTTGTGGAGTGCTCAGCCCGTCCAACACCCAACCTTGCTGAGCAGGATTTCCAGCTGCCAGCTTTTGCCATGTGCCTCCTTTTAGCCATGTGCCTCTCCCTAGCTATAACTGACTTTGTACTCAACATAATGAGTGAAGTGGGGAGGCATTCCAGCTATTAAAGAGAAAGCAAGAGCATATTTGTGAAGACAAAAATACATCATGGCAAAGGGGACAAGGAAGAGACAAAGGTTAAAGTGCCATGGTGGAAAGGAGAGAGAGAAGAAGGAGGAATTATGAGAGGCATTTTGCTTCAGCCTTTGAACATGGGAATTGAATTGGTAGATCACTTTAGAGCTGGAGATCAGCTTTTGAGCTACTAAAGAGAAGCATGTGCATGCATGTGAAGCAAAAGAAAGAAATGAAATGAAATGAAGTCAATTCCAGTCCCTGTTTCGGCAGCCAACTTGAAGTGGCCAAAACGTACACTTCTACTGCTCCAATGGGAATACTTTCTTCATAGAAGTTGTTCCAATGGGTGTCTAGTATAACATATCCAAATTTGAGCCTCATTGGATACGTTTTGAAACCTGTTGCCTTCCTACACCAAGTCTGGTTCAGAAAACTCGTTTTTTTCAGCAACCAAAAGGCAATCACATGGGTTGGCAGCAAAAGAAGACCACATGGGTTGGCAGCAAAGGCAGCCACATCTGACCACCTTTGAACCCATGTGATGAAAGCTTTAGGTGCAGCAAATGATGAAGGATGGTGTGGGAATTCATCATGATGTTCCTCCCTCTTAGCCCTATAAATAGAGAAGCCTTCAAGCTTCAAAACACACCCCAAGGGGGGGAGCTCTCAAACACTTCTCTAGAGCTCCCTTCCCTTCTCCCCCTCAAATTCTCTTAGTTTCCTTTCAAGTTATCAATTGTTGTAATAAATTGATTTTAGTAAATTTTCCATCAAGTTTTCAAGTTCTACTTTCATTTTATTTGTAATGTACATTCTTTCTTAAGTATTCAAGTTTAATTAGTTTCCAAGTTTCAATTATGGTTTTTGTTCTTATTCATTATGCTTATAAGTTAATATGCTAGTTTGAATGATTGATCACCATTTAGGTTTGCATGTTAGCTATCTTGGTTTGAATTAAGAGTATACACCATGCTTTAATTCGAATTGAACTATGAATAGGAAGAGTATGTATGGACATTCGACAACAGGGATTAGATACATGCTTGGTTGTTTAAATTGTTCTTCTATGCTTAATGGGTTCCTAATGCTTAATTTTAGGTTAGACAACAAATGATCAAATTAGGGAATTAGGAACACAAGGTTTTGACCAAACACCATGGCTTAATCATACTTTAGCTAGAATCAATCCGTTAATCTAATTGAACTTGGGAACTTATTTGCTTGAGTTATTTCCTTTTTCTTGTTTTATTTATTTTCTTTTCCATTTCTGTTTTTTGTAGGGAAATGAATTGGATCATTCAATCACCAATCCTCGTGGGATCGACCTCGCACTTACATATGCTATACTACCGAACGGCTCGTGCACTTGCGAGTATCACAAGTTGAGGATGAAGCTGAATCTATTTTTGGTGCAGTGAATCCGACACAACAATAATGTCTAACCTCGTTTGCACCACCACGGAGAGCTCGCCGGAAATATTTCTGATCACTGCTCCACCACCAAGTCTCTCGCAGAAATCACCTTTTCTCCTCCTCACTTTTATCAAAATTTTCCTCAAGTCTCAAGTATGAGGCCTTCTCCACCCCAAGCTCCTTCTTATAAAGGCTCAAGGGTACCAATGCCTTGGTTCACGTGAAAACCCTAGTACCCTTTCAGCTTCCCCCTCAAATTCCTTGTAACTGCCTCTAGTATTTGAAATTCAAATTTCAAAGTTCAACTTAAAAAAACAAAAAAACAAAAAAACCAGAGGAACTCTAACGAACCTTGCTGAACGGCAAGGCTCATGTAGAAGGAAAAGGGGGACTCACCAAATTCTCAACTTGCATAAGCAAGCCCAACTAGAAAAAGCCCCCGAATGGCAAACTTATGCCCATGCCCGTGCCAAACCTTTCCTTCCCTTCAATTCAGAAGCCCAACGCCTAGCCTCCTATTTTTAGACCCTGCTCAAAGCAACACAACACTTACCACCGATACAACAAACCCCAAAAAATTTATTCCCAACCCACCCTTGCCGAACGACAAGGGTCGAGTAAAGGTAAAGTAGAAGGACATGATATTTTCGTCTTACCCAAGCCCACGTGACGTTGAATATCAGCTCCAGCCATCCTCATCGAACAATAAGGGCTATGCAAGGGAATCTAAGGGGGTCATGCCAAATCTGCCAAAGGGCCGTGCGAAATTTGATAGAAGAAGACTAGCGAAATGAAGGCCTAGCTCATGGATCACTCATAGAACTGCTGCCGAAGGTCTACTTTACAACAACAACAATCATCATTTCGAATAACACTTGCTGGCCTTACCGAACGGTAGGCACCATGTAGAAGCAATTATGGGTTCACAAAAATATTTCACCTTACCAGTGCCTACTGATCGGTTCATAATTGTATATCATTTTGTACCCTTCTAGCTTATGATTTGGTTATGTTTTTGAGTTAAACTTGTGCTTTTAATCCTTTTTGTGTGTATCTTTTAGTTAATTGAGATTTAGGTAATAATGATGGCTTTGGATAGGAAATGATGCAATCCAAGCATGTGAAGGCCTGATTTGGATGAAGGGAAGAAGAGCTTAAAGACAAACTCATTTTTGCTACAGCCCCCTGCCAGTCCAGTTTCGTAGGTCATATTTCAAGCTTTGTTTCAGCAACCTACATAGCTCTAATGAGGCCACATTCTTCATGAAAGTTGTTCCAATGGGTGTTTACTATAACATATCCAAAATTCAGCCCCATTGGATAAATCTGGAGTCCGTTACCTAGCAAACACAGAACCATGCTCAGGATGGATCTTATCAGCGCGGAAAATGAGTTAGCAAATTGTTTCGGCCTTAACTTTTTCCTCCGACCTTGGATTGGCCAAAATAACATATGGCTGGAAAGAAGACATTCTGAACTTTAATTTAGAGTGCTTAAAGTCCTAATTTGATTAAGATAAGCCCAAGTTGTAAGCCCTTGAAGTTGCTGGTCATGCTGACCTCAGCATGTGCTGGTTGGATGCTTGGTCATGGTGAGCTAGGCATGAGCTATCATTTCTGGTTGGAAGCTTGGTCATGGTGACATGAAGATGACCTAGGGCTGCTAGTGGGATTAATTGGTGAAGTGCATCAACCATTCAAGATTTTCTAATACAATTGCATCACCCATTCAAGATTTTCTATTACAAGTGCATCAACCATTTTAGATTTTATAATTCAAGTGTTGTATGCATTAGCCATATTGAATTCAGATTTTTCACTTCCCCTAGGCCTATAAGTAGGGAAGTTCTCTATGCTTGTAAAAACACCCCAAGGGGGGGAGCTCTCAAACACTTCTCTAGAGCTCCCTTCCCTTCTCTCCCTCAAATTCTCTTAGTTTCATTTTCTAGTTTTCAATTGTTGTAATGAAATATTTGTGCTGAAATTCTCCTTAAGTTTTTCTTTGTTCCACTTTACTTTTCATTATGTAAATTCTTTTCTTTTGTTTCAAGTTTGATTAGTTTCCAAGTTTCAATTATGATTCATATTCTTATTCATTATGCTTA
Organism: Prunus fruticosa; assembly: GCA_018703695.1. Taxonomy (NCBI): domain Eukaryota; kingdom Viridiplantae; phylum Streptophyta; class Magnoliopsida; order Rosales; family Rosaceae; genus Prunus; species Prunus fruticosa. The sequence goes on along the minus strand of CM031918.1, from coordinate 11,491,293 downwards.
TAAGTTAATATGCTAGTTTGAATGAGTGATCACCATTTAGGCTTGCATGTTAGCTATCTTGGTTTGAATTAAGAGTATACACCATGCTTTAATTCGAATTGAACTATGAATAGGAAGAGTATGTATGGACATTCGACAACATGGATTAGATACATGCTTGGTTGTTTAAATTGTTCTTCTATGCTTAATGGGTTCCTAATGCTTAGTTTTAGGTTAGACAACAAATGATCAAATTAGGGAATTAGGAACACAAGGTTAGGACCAAACACCATGGCCTAATCATACATTAGCTAGAATCAATCCATTAATCTAATTGAACTTGGGAACTTATCTACTTGAGTTAGTTATTTTCTTTCTTCCTTGTTTTATTTATTTCCTTTTGTTTTCATTTATGTTTTGTGTAGGAAAACTGAGTTGGATCCTTCAATCACCAATCCCTGTGGAATCGACCTCGCACTTACATACGCTAAACTACCAACGGCTCGTGCACTTGCGAGTATCACAAGTTGAGGATGCAGTTGAATCAATTTTGGTGCAGCTGAATCCGACACAACAAGTTTTGGCGCCGTTGCCGGGATCGGTAACATTGTTTGATTCTATTTGGTTTTCCTACTTTTTATTTTTATTTTTTGTATATAACTGGACAGTTTTATGTTTTAAAGTTAATGGCGTTAATTGACAAGTTGTGTTTGTAGTCCAACGGACAAGGACAATTGCCTGACAAGCAAGAGAACTGGGTTTGAGTCCCAGCTTACACAACACAAAAGAGGTTCAAGTAGCATGTTGGTTATTTCTTGTTTATGGTTTCATTCACTTGTTCTTAGTTAAATATCTTGTTCAAGTTTACATAAACACCATATGACTCTTGGACTGATTAGTGAATGAATAGGTAGATATTGAAGACAAACACCATGTTTAAATTCTACTTGGTTCTTTATTGTTCTTCTTGTTCTTAATGGGTTCGGAATTTGTGTTTAGACTAAACACCATAGCTAAATACTTTTTCTGAATACTTGATTAAAACCACACACCATATGGATAATCATATTTGAGAAAGAACGAACTCCATAAACTAGTTTAATTTACCTTGCTGCTTACTTTGAAGCATGGAATTGGATGTGTGTTTTTCCTTTTATTTCCTAACCCTTTTGATTCCATTTCAAGGCTTACCTCTATTGTCTCGTACTTGTAGGATCTGCAGCAGTTCTACATGGTCATCATTTTTCCTCTGCAGTGCTTCCACATGCTGAGTGGCACAATAGAGCCGCTTCTCAGAGGTCCGCCACCATAGCCTTCAAGGAAGCCACTTCCTCGCTCAGAGCGGCACACTCCCGTGTCCTCGCCAGGAGTCGCATGCCCAAATTGGTAGCCGAGACCGCTTGGAGCACAGTTGAATCGTGGGACTCATCCACCGCCATCTTGTCAGACCTATGTGCCACATGCAGATGATCCTGCTGGAGTTAGCTTACTGCCAATCAATGTTCCCAGCAGCACTGACCTGTTCGGCATTGCCTCAGAAAGGTTCGGTATTGCCTCAGCAAAGTTTGAGGCAGTGCCGTGATGATATGAAGAGTTTGGGAAGACAGAGGTTGGAGGAGCCCTTATCCGGGGCATTTGGTGGTGCAAGGGATAGCTCAAGGTTGAGATCATCAAGGTGAGTGCATGAAGATGCCATTTGTTTTGCTTCTGAATGTTTTGATGTTTTTCCTTGAGTTTGGGAGGAAGAAATGCTGGGTATTATCCGCTTGGAGAGGTGTGGTTTAAATAGGCATATGCTGATGAGAGAGAGCCAACACCATTTCGGATTTCCCGGGCATGTCTGACCTAATCGCTTCAAGGGGGAGCACATTAACTTTCACTTTGCTTTACTTTTTTTCCGTGTTTTCTGGTGTTTTATGTTTTTGCCCGTTACTTTCGGCTATCTTTGTCTTATTTCAGTTGGGAAGTGTGCTTTCTTTTCCCGTTTGTCGTCTTTGTTTTATTTTAGTTAGGAAGTGTGTTTTCTTTTTCTTTTTCTTTTTCTTTCTGCAACCTTCCTCTTTTATTTCCGAAACAAAATAACGAAAATACAAAAACAACAACATAAAATAAAAAATGCAGTAGAAATCATTTCTTCATAGCACTAGGTGTCTCAACCATAGGAGCTTTGAGTTTGGCCCTCTGGCTATCCTCTTCTGGGGCTTCACGCACAACCTCTTGGGGCTCACCACTTGAGCTCCCAAAGATCGCAATCTTAGCTTGAGCATAACTACTCTCGCGATCTGCTTGCTCTGCGTTACCCGGTCGGTCTAGGTCCTCCAGCTGCCTTCTCATGTCACGAGAATACAACTCTACCATCTTTGATAGGTTTTTATTCTCGTCCCGTAATACTTCTAGCTGGTGTCGATTCACCTCCACTATCCTTGCCCTGTCCCTTTTCAAGCTTTTTATAGCAGTCCTGAGACTCTTCAACCATACTTCGCTCCACCGCTCACTGACCTTTCAGAATCTCTACCTCATGGGATTTCGCAGTATGCGATGCCCAACTTGCAACACATGCAGGACTCTGCACGCTCAGTGCCAGGGCATCACTCGTGACTCGTTGTCATCCCTTGTCCCAAACACACGTATATCTTTAGGAGTCACTAGATTTCTGCCCACTCCAATGGCAACATCGTTGTCCAGGAGTATTGAGTCAGCTACTGTCACAGGCCCCCTTGCGGAGGCAAAGTAGGGCATCCATACTGGTGCCGCCTCTTGGCCCCGTGTCTGAGTCGGTGGAGCTAGGTTGAGATCCAACGAAAATGGGTAGTTAGAGGCCATTTGATTTCTCACTCGCTTTTCTTCTTTCTTTCGTTTCTCTTTTGTGTGTTTCTGAGTTTGTGTTTTTCACCATTTCTTTTTAGCTTTTTATAGACTTAGTCTGCTAAACCTGAGCCGCGCGGTTTTTGAGTTCTGTGCGGCCCTTACGACTTATCTCTATATGTCGCCGCACCCATTTCCCAACCTCCCTTAATTGCATTTTCACCTTTCACCACCTTCACATGAAAAGTCGTCGCGCCTTCCTACGAGGCTAATAATTCTGGCTTGGGGGATGTGACAGGCTGCCTCTGTGCCGCCGACACGTCCCTCACCCCTTTTACCCGTGACTTCCCAGGAACCAAGGCATCAGGGACCACACTCTTTCTTTTTAGAAATCCAGCCTTCGCGCTCCCAATTTACGTTTCATTTAAAAAATAAAAAAATAAAAAAATTTAACATGTGGGCTTCGGACTTCATTGTGGGCTTCGGGTTTTCACCGTTGTTTAGGTTTCAATGTGGGTTAACTTTCTTTTGGGTTGGGTTTTCAATCGTTTGGGTTTTGGTTTGTGAAGACCGTTCATTTAGGGCTTACTGTTTTAAGTGTTTTCAATTCTTTTTATTTATTTGTTTGTTTTGTAATTTTTATTTTGTAATTATTTTCTTTTTGTATTCTATTATTTTTATTTGCTTTAATACTTTCATTTCTTGTTATGATATTGCTTGTTCCTAATTTTTAAACATTGAGGACAATGTTCATTTCTAGGTTTGGGGGCATTGGAGTCTAGCATGTAATTTTTTTTTAATTTTTTATTTTCTTATTTTTTTTTAATTTTGAGTCTTGTTTTGTTTTGTTTTGTTTTTGAGTCACTTTCCGAACACATATGATGAGATTGTGATAAATGTTGCATGACTTAAATGAAAATTGAATTTTTTTTATTTTTTATTTTCTTGTAACTTTTTATTGTTTAAAAAAAAACAAATTTAATAAAAAAAAATTTAAAATAATAATTTGGCATTGTTCTAGCATGATATGTTTGAAACCTTCTTTGCACTTGCCATTTGTTTCACAATTTTCCAATTAAAGGATTTGCATGATCTAAAGAATCGTATGAAGCATAAATTAGACTTATATAACCATATAATTTGAGCTTTTGAGCCTTGTGCTTCATGTCATGAGTGTTATACACATACTCTTATTTTCTTGTCATCAAAGTTGTTGTTTGATCTCATTATTCATTGATTTGGTTGAACACTTAAAAGTTATTCATTCTTTTGTAATTTGATTTCATGACATTTAAGAAATGATATTAAGGCCACCTTTGGATCGTTTGTGCCTTTCAAGCTAACCTTATGCATGCTTATGCATGATTTTCCATTGTTAACCATTTTGAGCCTACATGTAAACTTTTTCTTTCATTTTACCAATTGCAATTCCTAGCTTCACACAATTGGTGAAAAAAAGAAAAAAAAGTTCTGATTAAATGGTAGTTGATTGAAATTTCATTTTTGGGTTTCATTGGTGTTTGGAAAGGAGTTTAAATCATTGTAAATGAAGGTATAAGGAGTTTTGATCATGTAAAAGAAAATATCTAATCGTGATGATTCGAAGTCTTGTAAATAATTATTTTATGCTCTTACATTTTTGAGTTCCTTGGACTTTGTATTATCCATACCTTTCATTTCTTACTCACCTTACACCCTTGGCCCCATTACAACCTATGTTAAAGACCTAAATTGATCTTACATGTCATGTGGTTGAATTGCATTCATTTTTCTACTTTTAAGTGTTTGACATCCTTCTGAGATCATATTAATGCAAGTTTTTCATCTTCCTATTTTGAGTTAAATCTCTTATGGTTTAACTCTAATCTCATGTTTATAACTGAGTGATGCATTGTAGCCCTCTTCTAAGTGATTCATTTGTGAGAGGACAACTTTGGTGAGATTTGAAGTTGCATTTGTGCTTGGTATGATTTTTGAAATTGTGTGAAAACTAAGATTGGAGAATTTGTTGCATTTGGCAATCACACTACTACACTTTGAGCATATTATGTTTTGAACTTTGCCGCCTTGTAAATAATGTCTAAATTGAGTTTTTATTGTTAAAACTTTTGAGTCATGTGCATAAGTCATTTCTCTTCAGAAAATGTTCGGAAAGATTGTTTTGAGTTTTATTTTTATTTTTATTTTTGTAATTATTTTTGTTTTTGTTTTTTGTTTTATTTTGCTTAAAGACTAACAAAATTAGTAAAGTTTTCTAACCACTTTGTTTTGTAGAGTTAGAAAACCGTTTGTGGGTATATCATATTGTTAAACCCTCAGGAGACACAACTCCTCCTCCTAGGGATGCCTAGAGGTTTAAAGGCTTGTTGCATACGCTAAATGCAATCGAGTTACCTGCGGAAGTGGTTTAGTTAACTTCTTATTTTGTTTTTAACTTTGTTTTGTGTTGTTTTGCTCGAGGACTAGCAAAATCTAGGTTTGGGGGTATTTGATCGGTTCATAATTGTATATCATTTTGTACCCTTCTAGCTTATGATTTGGTTATGTTTTTGAGTTAAACTTGTGCTTTTAATCCTTTTTGTGTGTATCTTTCAGTTAATTGAGATTTATGTAATAATGATGGCTTTGGATAGGAAATGATGCAATCCAAGCATGTGAAGGCCTGATTTGGATGAAGGGAAGAAGAGCTTAAAGACAAACTCATTTTTGCTACAGCCCCCTGCCAGTCCAGTTTCGTAGGTCATATTGCAAGCTTTGTTTCAGCAACCTACATAGCTCGAATGAGGCCAGATTCTTCATGAAAGTTGTTCCAATGGGTGTTTACTAAAACATATCCAAAATTCAGCCCCATTGGATAAATCTGGAGTCCGTTACCTAGCAAACACAGAACCATGCTCAGGATGGATCTTATCAGCGCGGAAAATGAGTTAGCAAATTGTTTCGGCCTTAACTTTTTCCTCCGACCTTGGATTGGCCCAAATAACATATGGATGGAAAGAAGACATTCTGAACTTTAATTTCGAGTGCTTAAAGTCCTAATTTGATTAAGATAAGCCCAAGTTGTAAGCCCTTGAAGTTGCTGGTCATGCTGACCTCAGCATGTGCTGGTTGGATGCTTGGTCATGGTGAGCTAGGCATGAGCTATCATTTCTGGTTGGAAGCTTGGTCATGGTGACATGAAGATGACCTAGGGCTGCTAGTGGGATTAATTTGTGAAGTGCATCAACCATTCAAGATTTTCTAATACAAGTGCATCACCCATTCAAGATTTTCTATTACAAGTGCATCAACCATTTTAGATTTTATAATTCAAGTGTTGTATGCATTAGCCATATTGAATTCAGATTTTTCACTTCCCCTAGGCCTATAAATAGGGAAGTTCTCTATGCTTGTAAAAACACCCCAAGGGGGGAGCTCTCAAACACTTCTCTAGAGCTCCCTTCCCTTCTCTCCCTCAAATTCTCTTAGTTTCATTTTCTAGTTTTCAATTGTTGTAATGAAATATTTGTGCTGAAATTCTCCTTAAGTTTTTCTTTGTTCCACTTTACTTTTCATTATGTAAATTCTTTTCTTTTGTTTCAAGTTTGATTAGTTTCCAAGTTTCAATTATGATTCATGTTCTTATTCATTATGCTTATAAGTTAATATGCTAGTTTGAATGAGTGATCACCGTTAGGCTTGCATGTTAGCTATCTTGGTTTGAATTAAGAGTATACACCATGCTTTAATTTGAATTGAACTATGAATAGGAAGAGTATGTATGGACATTCGACAACATGGATTAGATACATGCTTGGTTGTTTAAATTGTTCTTCTATGCTTAATGGGTTCCTAATGCTTAGTTTTAGGTTAGACAACAAATGATCAAATTAGGGAATTAGGAACACAAGGTTAGGACCAAACCCATATCTGATTCTGTGTGCGAGACGAGGAAGAGAGAGCGACACCTAACCCATATCTGATTCTGGGTTCTGTGTACGCGGTGGAGAGAGAGAGAGAGATGGGGCGAAAGAAATGAAGCAAGGGGTAGAGAGATGTGAAGAGAGAAAGTACTAATTTTTGTCCACGTGTAATCCACTTCAGCAAAAAAAATCACATCAGACATGTCACGTCAGCACTTAATGAGGTATGAATAACAGAGGGTGTCTTTTGAAAGTTTTCGTTAAGTTGGGGTACTGATCAAATGGATTAACAAAAATTGAATATGAGTTTGTAATGACCCCATAGTTTGGGGAGTTTACTGCAGCAGTTAGTACTAATAATTTTTCAGTCACACGAAATGGCCAAACAAGATTTAAAGCAAAAACACAACCAAAAAAAGATTTAAAGTAAAAAGTGAGAGAGATCACACAATACTCTAATTTTTGTTTTTGAAACTAGTCCAAAAAACTTATTTTCCACTCCCCACTTCTAACAGTTTTTTCTCTTTTAATAGAGCAGAAAAGAAGAAATTACAGGAAAATAGCATCAGCCATACCAACCCCAACAAAATCTAGTTTAATTATTAGCACTTGTAAATGCCAGGTACGTGGGAATAGCAGAAATGCAGAAGCCATTGAAGTTGGTTCCAGCAGAAGTTGTGTAGGCGCCCATGTTGTGGAACACAAGATAATCATTCAGCTAAATTCAGGCAGTTTGCAGTCAGCAACAACTGTGTCCAATGAATCACAAGTAGGCCCCAAAACTGTTGATGAATATGTCACTTGATTTTGGTGAGGACTTAGAATTTGGAGCGGTGGGATTGCATAGAGGATTTATCATATGCTGGAAGATTAAATGACCCATAAATTCCATCACTAATTGTTTGGATATGGTCTCCAAATCCAAGCTAAATCAAGTGGTTTCCAAGACCATACTTCAGAAAAATGAGGGCAGGGGACACTACCATGGTTGGATGATCTTCAATTTTGGATATGTTATAAACAAAACAATTTTGAGCAAATTCCGTGAAGCAATCACAACCATCCGAGAATCACATATTAAAATCAAATATAGAAACCGAGTCTGCAGAAAACCAGCAGCCATGGCTGAACACGAAAGCTGCAAACTCGTTTTGAGGCATCAGGAAAATTCGGAAACATCTACGAATTTCACAGACTTTAGTTCTCGAGTAGACGAACAACTTTCATGAAGGACGTTTCCTGATCCGAGCTTCCGAAATATGACTTCTGGATTTCTGAACAGTACCCTCGGTTTTGGGTCTTGAAGAAGAGTGAGGAAGCAGCAAGTAACATGGGGAAGCTTGGATTGTTGGCTGCAAAGATGGCCAAATAATGGCCAAATTGTGGCTGCAAGGTGTTGGTTTCAAGGGGTTGGCTGCAAAGAGTTGGCCAAAGGCCAAGAGGAGGTTGGCCAAAGAGTTGGCCAAAGAGTTAGCCAAAGGCCAAGAGGAGAGTTGGCCAAAGAGTTGGCCAAAGGCCAAGAGAAGGATGGCCAAGGAGTTGGCCAAAGCCCAAGAGGAGAGTTGGCCAAAGAGTTGGCCAAAGGCCAAGAGGAGGATGGCCAAAGAGTTGGCAAAAGGCCAAGAGGAGAGTTGGCCAAAGAGTTGGCCAAAGACCAAGAGGAGAGTTGGCCAAAGGCCAAGAGGAGGTTGGCCAAAGAGTTGGCCAAATGCCAAGGGAAGGTTGGCCAAAGAGTTGGCCAAAGGCTAGAGAGTTGGCCAAAAAGGTTGGCCAAAGTGTTGGCTAGAGAGTTGGCCAAGGTGTTGGCCGAAAAGTTCTTTGTCTTGTTTTATATATATAATTAATCAAAGCCTAACGCCATATGCTGCCACCACCAGACCAACATTCATGCAATATCAAGTAAAAGGCCGAAGAGGTCTGGTCAGTGGGGAACCCACGCGGACGACATCCAAATATTTGGAGTTCACATGTCACCTAACGTTGGTGGGAGCCTGACCAAGTCAGAAGCTCCAAATGCACAACTTCTCACCAAGTGTCAAATCAAGTCCAAAAGCTCAGCCTACGAAACTTAGTTTTAGAAGTTCCAGGAGATGTTTTTAGGAGATGTTTTCGTACAAGTGGCGGAGTTCAAAGACGAGGGAAAGCATTAACATCGGGAGGATTTCCAAGACATCGGGTAGTTTGTGCCTAGAGCTCAGGAAAGCATTAACATCGGGAGGATTTCCAAGACATTGGGTAGCTTCGTGCCTAGAGCTCCGGAAGGCATTAACATCGGGAGGATTTTCGAGAGAATTAATTGTATGGCCAAACCCATGAGTCTGAAGGTTATAAATAGCTCATCAGAAGAAGAGAGAAGGAGCTTGGACTAACACACAAAATCTATCTTTTTATTCTCTACTTTTGGATTCATAGTCTAGAATTTTATCTTCCAAGTTTTTTAGCTTATCCAAGTTCTTCGTTTTCCTAGTGTAAGCTTACATTCTTGGAATTTAATTTCAATTGTCTTTACATTCAAGTTTAATTCAAGTCTTTATCGCTTTAATCTATTTTATCGCATTTACATTTCTGTTATTTCGTTTATGCATTTACATTCACCGCACTTATCAGAAAAAATCTTTAAAATAGTCATACAAAGCTCAATCATCCTTGACGTCAAGGAAGAAAAAGAACCTAGGCCAGAGGAGGTTCCTTGCTTGGTCGATTAATCGTTTGATAAAAAGTCAGAAGCGCAGATACACTCACACGATCTTCCATCCAAGCCATCAAGTGGTTTGGTGGTGGCACGCCTATGCATCTTAAAGAAGAAGGACCAAAACTCCTTCCATCGGCCTACCCGGCCGAAAGAGGGAAACATTATTTGGCACGCCCGGTGGGACTAACTATATGAGCGATCGAAAGAATGGCAACATTCCTACCAGCCGATGAACTACAACGGCTATGATGCTTATGGCTCGAGTAGCCAATCCATCGGCCAACATGGTGACTACAACCACTATGGCCAATATAATTTTACCCTCAAGGTGGGCCTAACATCCAATATGACTCAAGTAGTCAATTTGGTAGCCAATATGATAGGCACAACTATGTTGGTGGATTTGGTGGCCAATATGGTGGGCACAACTATATTGGTGGATATGATCTTATGAACCAAAATGGTTCGAATAATCAAAATGGCTTTGATGGCCAAACTAATCAAATGGCATGGGGGCAATACACTTACCCAGATGGCCAAAATAATTCGGCCAATATCTATGATCAGCTTAATTATTATTCCCACCAAGTAGATCATTCCAATTGACTTTGGTGGCCAACATAATCTTAAGGTGGGTGAGATGCCATCTAGTGGCCATACCCACACGGTGGAAGAATATATAAATGAGATGACATCTAAGATGGAAGTTGTATTAAAAGAATTTTTACAAACTTCCAATGACCTTTTCGTCCAAGATTTGCATAGGATTTCATCTGGACTTAGCCAACGAGCCGAGGGGCAAACCCTAACCTAACTTTATTTCTCAATCACAAGAGGAAAAATCCTGATATGGTTCCAATTAGGCCACCCGTCTCCACCTACTCCTCTCAAGGAAAAATGAGGTTGGTAGAGAATGTGAGAGTGAGAAAGAGGTGGGTGAGATGACTTTAAAATTGAATATTCAAGGCGACCTTCCTATTGAGAATCTGAACATTGGTGGAGGAAAATGAGTCCACCCAAGGGGATGAGACCCAAAAGGTGGTCACCAATGATATGTGCAATATGGTCCAACCCAAGGCAACCATCGTAGGATGTAATGGCCTACGATCTAGTGAAGAAGAAGGTCGAGGCATGACTCAAGATGCAAAAATAATAGACATGATTGTAGGAGAAAAACTCCACATTGCGATACCACAATTGCAAGTGGTCAAGTTCATTGAGCCCCAGGCAGGAGGCCAAGATTGGCCGACCAAATGGACTTGGGGGGCATGAAGGTTCGGCCAAAGTGATGGCCAGAAGTCATTCGGGTAGTTCTAGTCATCCTAGATTTTTGAACCCATTGCCAACAAAAATGGCAAGATCCAAGTCAAGAACAAGAATGGCTCCAAGTTTGAAGTAAAACATGGTTGGCCACTCCCATGGTATCCGGAGCATTTTGATCAAGAGGAATTTCCACGAAGATTCGAAGTTCTAGATTTTGCAATAATTTCAGGAGATGGACTCCAGTGGCGACGCGGAGCATATTGGTCGATTCACTGCCCAATGTGCCGAAATCGAACATCGCGAGGTCTTGAAATTAAGGTTATTCCGGAGCACCCTCATCGGGGCGCTTTTTCATGGTATGTCAACCTTCCTCAGAACTCTGTTCCAAATTGGCAGACCATGGAGCAAAACTTCCTCGAACAATTTTATCCGGTCGAAGCAGGATGTGTTCAATGGCCAACTTGGCCAAGATGCGCCAAGGACCAAACGAGTCAGGCCCAAGAATCTTTGGGGAAATTCAGGAGAAGCAAGGGCTAGATGTACGGTCAACATGCATGAACATGAGTTTGCAAAGTTGGCTCAAGGTGGGTTATTGCTCAATCTTCGGAAGAAGTTCTAGGGTATTGAATTTCGCGATATTTGTGACCTCCTACTTTGGGTGGATCGATGTGGAGATCTTTTAAAGGAGGAACAACAAAAGAATCGGTCGACATCTCGACCGACTTTCTATAGAGATCTACCAAAACCTTCCACATCTAGAACCATGGCTGACCACGTGGTGGGTGTCGAAGATGTGGATTGAAGGAGGCAGATGAGGAAGTCTTCCTAGAAGAGGAAGAAAATACGACGGGTAAACTTGGCTGAAATCGTTGCCAGCTGAACCACGCGTGCTGCAAGGCTTTGTCCAAAGCCTCCAAGGATCAGAGGCCGACAACGGGTCAGATTTCTAAGTTTAGTGGAACTTCTAGAAAGGGAGTCAGAACCAAGTCCTATACCTTTGATATTTCGAGGCCGAACTAATCTTTGACCAACTTTTAAAAGAAAAGATGATAAAGTTGCCAAATGGTCATGATATTCCATCGGCTAATGAACTTAGAAACAAGACTTTTTGCAAATGGCATAATGTATGGTCTCACGTGACTAACAACAATTGCCTTGTTTTCCAAATGTCGTGCAGGATCTCATTGATCGAAAGATCTTGAAATTTCGCGAAAGGCTACAATGGGTGTTGATCAGAATCTATTCCCAAATGCTCAGGCCAACATGGTGAATGCCAACTTCCCAAGGCCAGGTCAACCTCGACCGAGATTAGACTGGGTGGCTCAGGGAAGAAGCAGCTGAAGAGAAAGAGCAAGGGAGAACCTGATGGACCTGAAGGCGAAGGGTAAGGCCAAAATGTACCCAGAAGTGACAAAGGCTCTAGATGAGAAAATTCCAATTATGGAAGAACCTCCCAAGGCTATTGTCTTATGCAGCCGATGTCGATGTGAAGTCTCATTAGAGGTAGTTCTACCAAAACCTAAGGAGCCAGCCAGGGGAAGGGACTAAGGGGATAATCAAGGATCAAGCCCAACAAGAGACCAAAAAGTGCTGGAAAAATATGATCGAAAGTTCGGCAGGGAATTACGGCCCATATAGCCTAAGGGGCACGATGGAGATGAGATTGGATAACGACCATTACATGAGTACCAAGGTAGGTACGAGAGGCCACGATATTCAGCCTAAGAAAAGAGATCATCAGATGCCACTAAAGTATGAAGATGTTGATCCGCTGAATCCAAGCCAAGGTAAAAATAGAAGCATGTGGGTTTCATGGGAGAAGAAGAATTGAGATGTGGCCTATGTATCAAGACCTCGCCCATTTCATGGTAGTGGTGTCCCAACTTTAAGATGCCAAACACCAAGCGGACAATGGTATAGGAGTAGAGGTTCGAAGTTGCCTCCGATACCCTTGAGCAAAACTCAGGAAAAAGAAGGGCTCAGAGACAATATGCTGCCACTTGTAAAGTAGAGATTGAGTGGGTGGACGAGAGGCAAGCCCAACTTGACCGATTGGTCGACCTTCCAAGTAGAAGCTTCAACTTGAAGAGTTGGAGTTCGCCAAAGCTAATGTTGTGGCTTCGAATAGGAGTAGGCGCCGAGGAAAATGAAAATACATCGACAATGGGCGAATGGTAAGATTGTGGTGACAGCCTTGGATCAGCCGATGTTGGAGTTGGAAGCTCATTTGACGCGAGCTTTGAAGCAAACAATCTGGGAGGCGGAATCTACAAGCCAATGAAGGTGTTGGGACGATGGGCCATCAAAAAGTTGAGAGATTTAAAAAGAATCAGCACAAGGCCAATCCGTCGACCTCAGGAGGCAAACACCAATTAAAGTGGTATCACCACCCATGGTTGGAGGAGAAAAAGAATATAATCGTGAAATGGTCGAGGATGTAGAGGAAAAACCCAGACTACGGAAGATAGCTGATAGCGGAGGAGGACCAAGTTATGGTTGATGTCCAAACATCCGTGGTGGAAGAAGAGGCTGAACCAACGGCGACGTAGAGACGGAAGATGCTTCAAGAAAACCTAGGAGGCGCCTTAGCAGATAATGAAGAATTTTATGGGGAGAATGAAGAGTATGGTGATGACGAGTATTTTGAAGACCTCCAGAAAAGGCTATGGAGCAACTAGCTAATGAATGTAGGGAAGAGATTACTAAGTTAGAGAGTGAATTGAAGATAAGTAAGACCAAGGTGATGTTTGGGGACTTCAGCGAGGTCGATGCTATGATGGTTACACTTCCACTAGTTTTCGAAAGCTCAGCAGGTCAACCAAATTACATGGATGGAGATGTTTTGACGAAGTGGAGTCCATGGTTCAGATGGGAGAACCAAAGGAAATCGAGGAAATTTGGGAGACTCCGAAGGCAGAGGCAAGCTCGACCTCAAATTGTGATGCAGAGTGCGGAGAAAGAAAATGCCAGAGAAGTGTGCTTTGAAATGCCCACCAAGAAGATGTCTTCCCACCTTAAACCTTTATACGAAATGCCCACTTTGATGGGGTTCTAGTGAGTAAAGTTATGGTTGATATGGGAGCCACTGTGAATATCCTCCAAGTCTTGGTGATAAGGAAATTAAAGAAAAGTCTGAAGAAGTCTGCTCCAGGACTGAGACAACGGTCAGTGGCTTGTGGGAGACACCACAATATCAAAAGGAATCATCCGGCTCCAAGTCAAGTAGGGGAAAAGGTCAGCGTGACAACTTTCTTCGTGGTGGAAATAACGGCTCACTTTACCGCGTTGTTAGGTCGAGATTGGATCCACGGAAATATGTGTCCCTTCCTCGCTCATCAACTCTACAATTCCTGGCACGAGGATGGGAGCGTGGAATTGGTCCAGCGACTGACGGCCTTTCATGGCTTCAGCCAACGCAGTGGAGGCCAGGTTTTATAAGAATGATCTTGGTCCTCTTTACTTTACATGGTCAAAGGGGACAACGGCCGATCTACGGAAGTCTCGGCCCGAAAGTTGCTAGACTGGGGGCACACGATGCCCAAGCAGGATGGGAGCGCCCACGATGTCTGATTTTTTCTCTCTCAATGAGTGATACAACCACGAAAGAAGAGAGTAGAGCTATGGTGGAAGACACCTTGAGACGGCTATATGGTTTTGGGGCGAGGAGGGCGCGGAGCATGGGGTCCAGGGCCACCTGGTGGAATTCCTCCATGAAGGCCCTGAGGATGATGCACTGAAAATCGAGGAAGTAGAGTTTGCACCAAGCACGATGGATGATTGGAAGGCGAAAGTCCAAGATCCTTTGTTGGAAATTAACTTGGGATGGAAGACGCCATCGACCAACTACATTATGGTCTGATGGAGCCAGAACTTCGGGCCAAGATGGAAGAGCTTTTGAAGAGAGTTCAAGGATTGCTTTGCTTGAGATTACATTAAGATGCCTAGACTAAGTCATAACTTGGTAGAGCACGTTTCCAACAACGGAGGATTTGAGCAGCCACCTAAGGCGAAATGTCGCGGAAGTAGAATTACAGTGTCGGAGAAAGAAATTGTAAGGCTTGTTAAAGCCAAATTTATTAGGCCAGCAAGATATGTGGAGTGGCTTTCTAATATTGTACCTGTAAAGAGAAAACGGAGCAATAAGAATTTGTGTTGATTTCGTAATCTTAATCGCAACTCCCAAAGATGAATATCCCATGCCCATGCGGACCTCTAGTTGATGGGGCGGCCAAGCATGAAATTTTATCCTTCATGGATGGATACTCTGGCTATAACCAAATTTTCATAGCCGAAGAAGATATTCACAAGACAGCTTTGATACCTGGTTCCATTGGAACCTTTGAGTATGTCGTGATGCCCTTCAATCTAAAGAATGTTTAGAGAGCACATATCAACGGGCAATGAATGCCATCTTCCATGACATGATCGGTCGAAACTTAGAAGTTTCTATCGATGATGTGGTTGTGAAGTTGGAGTCAAGGGTAGGCCATTTGAGTGACCTTCGGTTAGCTTTGGAGGAATGCGAAAGCATCAATTGAAGATGAACCCAAAGAAATGTGCCTTAGGGTTTGGGCAGAAATTTCCTCGATTTTTGGTACATCAAAGGGGGATCTGAAACTGACAAAAATAAGGCTAAGGCCATCATTAATGCACCGCCCAGGAAAACAAGAAGGATTGCAAAGTTTGCTAGGCCAAATAAACTTCCTCGGAGGTTTATAGCTAATTCGGCGGGGGAAGTTAGCCTTTTTCATCTTTGCTAAAACTCAAGGATGAGGAGAAACTCGATGGGAGAAGTTCACCAAAAGGTACTTGATTCCATCAAAGAATATTTAACCAAGCCAGGTGCTAATCTTAAGCTGAAGGCGAGTCGACCTTTGAAGTTATATATTTTCGGGTAGAAAATTCCATCGGAAGTCTTTTGGCTCAAGACAATGATGAGAAAAATGGAGCAAACAGTGTACTCCTAAGCCGAATTCTAACGGCCACCAAAAGAAAGTCTATGGAGTGAGAAACTTTGTTTGGCCTTATACTTCACCGCAACCAAGTTAGGGCACTACATGTTGCCTCCAGTTTGTGCACATAATGGCCGAGACGAATTTGATCAAGTACATGCTCACTCGACCAATCATTGAGGGCGGATTGGAAAGTGGACGATGGCATTGGCAGGGAGGATTTCTGCCTTCAAATAGACGTGACCTAGGCGGTGAGGAGCAAGCTTTGGCTGATTTTCGGCCTCTCACCCTTTGTGTTGAAATGAGAAGATCTGGACTTCTTCAAGGTCGACATGATAAGTGTATTCCCCATGGCGTTCTACTCGACGATCTCGGACATCGATATGGGGGGGAGCAGGTGTTACCATTGATCACCCAAGGATTTCGGAACTCGATATCATTGTTCAATTAGACTTCGATTGTAAGACAATCAGGGGGAATATTGAGGCCTTGATCATTGGGTTGGAGATTTTGAAAGAAATTGGAGTAAATAATGTGTCGATCATGGGGATTTAGAATGTGGACTGAAGCAACTACTGGGTGATTATAAGGTAACCGGCCAAGTTCTGGGCTTGGCGCCTTGGCCAGCCGGGACTGATCAGAAGGTTTTGATGAAGTGAGACTCGCTCACCTACCTCGGGAGCACAGACTCAGGCCAATGCAATGGCCCAATTGGCCTCTCGAGTCCAAATCTCTGAAGGTCTTTACTAGGGGGTTCTTCAAAGTTGAAAAACGATTCGTTGCCCTTCAGTTTTTGAAAGAGGGATACCGGATGGGAGGTGATGGCATTGACTGTAACCTTAGATGTCCTGGAGCATAGACATTAGATGGATTCCTGAAATGTCAAGTGGTTCCGCGCATTCCGGGGCTGGGCAAAGGGCCATAAGCTATGTGTCTCAAGGGATGAGGACCTCGTATTGGCTCTTGACGACTTACTATGAAGTGTTTGGGAAAGATTGGTAGATGGAATGGTTTTGTGCTAAGGTTCATGAAGGATAGAACTCGTGAGGGGCAGCCTTAGAGATGGAGTGGTCTAGAGGAGGCATGGGTATTATCGGCCAACCATGAAGGGGTGCATTGACTACGCCAAAGGATGCCAAGGTTGTCAAAGGCATGGTCAAGTTCAGCATGTTCAAGGAAGCCCCATGAAACCTATTGTAAAGGCTTGGCCTTTCAAGGGTTGGGCGATGAGTGATTGGCCAGATTCAGGCCAGGAAAATCGTCTAAGGGTCACAAGTTTCGTTAGTGGCCAGGGACTTCTTCAAAAATGGGTAAGGCCGTACCACTAGCAAGTTACCCAAGGCTAAGTGACGCAGGGTTTGTGAAATATCAGTGCATCGATTCGGATTACCAAAGTCTATCATGGCATGGGAAAGGGGAACGGCTTTACGGGGGAGACTCAAAGGCGGGCGGGAAAAAGGAAGGTAGGGAAATGGTAAATCCACCATCCAAACCTCAATCGGATGGTTGGCTAGGCAGGGCAGCAGGGAACTGATTAAAAGGTATTCTGGGAGAGATGGTGGAGAGATGCTAAAGAATGGCATTCTCTCCTCTCCAATACCCTTTTGGGGGACGTACAGGACCTCTAAAAGCCTAACACGGAGCGACACCATTCGCACTCACATACGGCCATGACGTCTACCTGTTCGAGTATTCGGTAAAATCTTGGAGGGTGGCTCGCCATGCTGAATGGGAGTGGGCTGATGTACTAATGGCGATGCCTGGGGGCTAATGTTCTCGACGAAGTCCGAGTTAAGGCCTTGGATAAGGTAAAGGCCCAGAAAAAGAGAAAGGTGGCGGGCGTATGATTGGAGGGTTAAAGCCAAGAGTTTTTGGAATTGGAGATTTAGTATGGAAGACTATTTCCCATTAAGAACGAAAGATCGTAGGTTTGGTAGATGGTCTGCAACTTGGGAAGGACCTTTCCTCATCAACCAAGTTTTAAGGAAAAGGAGCATCTCGGTTGAGTTATGAAAGTGGTCGTCTCCATGATTCACCTAATGACCGCTTTTTGAAGAGAATATTACCCGGCAGGGGCTGGGAAATGGCGGAGAGGTGATCGCCACCAAGGACCATATCATAATAGAACAATGTTTTATTGGGAGAGGCGGGCCACATAGAGAAGAGCTTCAAAAGATATGTCGTCTTTAGGAGAATTTCATTGTCTTTATTCTACACCAATTTCCAACCTAACCAAATTCGGGGGGCAATGTTTAGATGTGGTATCGCAAATCCAAGCTAAATGAATGTGCTTTCAAGACCATACTTCAGCAAAATGAGGGCAGGGGACACTACCATGGTTGGATGGTCTTCAATTTTGGATATGTTATAAAAAAAAGACAAGAATTTTTGAGCAAATTCAGTTGAAGCAATCACAACCATTAGGAAATCACATATTAAAATCAAATGCAGAAACCGTTGTCCACGAAACCCAGCAGCCATGGCTGAACACAGAAGCTGCAAACTCGCTTTGAGAGCATGGGAAAGTCAGAAAAATCTATGAATTTCACAAGAACTTTGGTTCTGAAGTAGACAAACGACTTTCATGAAGGAAGTTTCCTGATCAGAAGCTCGGAATATGACTTCTAGATTTCTGAACAGTACCCTCGGGTTTGGGTCTTGAAGAAGAGTGAGGAAGCAGCAAGTAACATGGGGAAGCTTGGATTGTTGGCTGCAAAGATGGCCAAATAATGGCCAAATTGTGGCTGCAAGGTGTTGGTTGCAGGTGGTTGGCTGCAAAGAGTTGGCCAAAGGCCAAGAGGAAGTTGGCCAAAGAGTTGGCCAAAGGCCAAGGAGAGAAGTGGCCAAAGAGGGTTTGGCCGAAGGCGAGAGGAGGGTTGGCCAAAGAGTTGGCCAAAGGCCAGAGGAGGATGGCGAAAACTGGCCAAAGGCCAAGAGGAGGTTGGCCAAAGAGTTTGGCCAAAGGCCAAGAGGAGGTTGGCCAAAGAGTTGGCCAAAGGCCGGAGGAGGAGGTTGGCCAAAGAGTTGGCCAAATGCCAAGGGAAGGTTGGCCAAAGGGGTTTGGCCAAAGGCCTAGAGAGTTGGCCAAAGAGTTGGCCAGAGGCTAGAGAGTTGGCCAAAAAGGTTGGCGGAAGTGTGGCTAGAGAGATTTTGGCCAAGGTGTCGGCAGAAAAGTTCTTTCTCTTGTTTTGTATATAATTAATCAAAGCCTAATGTCATATGCTGCCACCACAGAACAACATTCATGCAATCTCAGGTAGAAGGCCAAAATTTCTGGTTAAATGGGGAACCCATGCGGACGACATCCAATTATATTTGGAGTTCACATGTCACCTCATTTTGGTGGGAGCCTTGACCAAGTCAGAGGCTGCAAATGCACAAGTTCTCACCAAGTGTCAAATAGGTGCAAAAGCTTAAACCTCCAGAGTAAGTTCGAAAGTTCAGCAGGATCTTAAAGATGTTTTAGTGCAGATGTTTTCGTACAGTGGCGGAGTTCAAAGACGGGAAAGCATTAACATCGGGAGGATTTAAGAACATAGAGGATAGTTCTTTCCTTGAGCTACGGAAAGCATTAACATGGGGAGGATTTCCAAGAAACATCGGGTATTCGTACCTAGAGCTTCAAAGGCATTAACAGCTGGGAGGTTTTGGAGACAAAATTCATTGTATGGCCAAACCCATGAGGGCCTGAAAGGAACTCTATAAATAGCTCATTAAGAAAGAAAAGAAAGAAGAGCTACAAAACTAGAACCAGAAAATCTACTCTTTATCCTATTTCGATTGATCGGTCTAGAATTTTCTCTTCCAAGTTTTTGCAGTTTCTGCAGTTCTCGTTTTCCTAGTGTAAGCTTACATTCTTTCAATTTAATTTCAATTGTTTTAATTAAGAGTTTAGGTAGAGTCTTTATTGGCTTCATTGTATTTGGCATTTACATTTCTTCATTTTGGTTATGCAGTTACATTCACCGCACTTATTCAAGAAAAATCTAAAAATAGTCATACAGAAGCTCAATCATCCTGACGTAGAAGGAAGAAAAAGAACCTAGGCCAAGAGGGAGGTTCTTTGCTTGAGTTAAATAGATTGATTGGATGAGAAAGTTAAAGCGCAGATCCCCTCACACGATCTTTCCATCCAAGCCATCAAGTGGTTTGGTGGTGGCGCAGCCTGAGCATCTAAGGAAGAAAGGACCAAAAACTCCTTAGTTGAGTACCCAACAGAAAGAAGAAACGTATGGCCACACGATGGGACTAACTATATGAGCGAAATTAGAAAAGAATGGCAACATTCCTAACAGCCGATGAACTACAACGGCTATGATGCTTATGGCTCGGAGTGAGCCGTGCGTCGGCCAACATGGTGACTACAACCACTATGGCCAATATAATTTTACCCCCTAAGGTGGGCCTAACATCCAATATGACTCAAGTAGTCAATTTGGTAGCCAATATGATAGGCACAACTATGTTGAGTGGTTTAACGTAAATATGTGGGCACCAACTCTATATGACGGATATGATCTTATGAACCAAAATGGTTCGAATAATCAAAATGGCTTTGATAGCAAAACTAATAAGGAATGGCCAGTTGGGTGTAACTTACCCGGATGGCCAAAATCATTCGGCCGTGTCTATGTCAGCTTAATTATTATTCCCACCGAGCGAGATCATCCAATTGACTTTGGTGGCCAACATAATCTTAAGGTGAGTGAGATGTCATCTTAAGCTTGCACCAAGTGTTGCCAATGCAGCAATGAATGCAGGCTCACGGTTACACTTGACAGCAAGAAGGGCTGAACATTGGGAAGGCAATGGCTCCAT
>CM031918.1:11424956-11470782 GCA_018703695.1 Prunus fruticosa | reverse complement strand
CCTGCGATCCCATAGAAAGACATTGATCCCTTGTGGAAAAAAAATTATTTGCTGAGAAGGAAATAAAGATACAAAATTCCTACCAAAATAACTGGACGTCCCAACCAATAAAAAACCCTAATGAACCTAAAAATAGAATAAAGGCCCAGTAGAAATAACTTGTTTTTCGAGACCCCACTATAAGTTCTGATTGCCAACTCATACTATAACTAGACCAAGTTGCATTTTATTGGAATTGGGAGAATAACAAAAATATATTTTATTTTCCTTTATTTTTTTTGTTCGCTTGAACAAATAGCTCATTTGTTTGAAAAAGTTTGTTGGTTGGGTCCCTTTATCGGGGGAATGGGCAACTTTACTAAATGAACGCACCCCTTGCGTTCGCTTGAACAAGCAGTCCGTTTGTTTGAAAAAGTAAATTGGTTTGGTTGATTTTTTTGGGGAACATGTAACTTTACTCAATGAACGTAACTCCTGCGTTTGCGTGAACAAATAACCCGTTTGTTTGAAAAAGTATGTTGGTTGGGTCCATTTTTCCAGGAACGAGTAACTTTACCCAACGAATGCCCCTCTTGTGTTCGCTTAAACAAATATGCCGTTTGATTGAAAAAGTAAGTTTGTTGGGTCCATTTTTCCATGGAACGGAAAACTTTACACAACAAACGCAACCTCTGCGTTAGTGTGAAAAAATAGCCCGTTTGTTTGAAAAAGTAAGTTAGTTTGGTCTATTTTTGGGGTAAACATGCAACTTTACTGAACGAACGCACCTCTTACGTTCGCTTGAACAAATAACCCGTTTGTTTGAAAAAGTAAGTTGGTTGGGTCTATTTTTCCAAGAATGAGAAAGTTTACTCAATGAACGCACCCCTTGCATTCGCTTGAATAAATAGCCCGTTTGTTTGAAAAAGTAAGTTTATTAGGTCCATTTATCCGGGGAACGGGCAAATTTACACAACTAATGCAACTCATGCGTTAGTGTGAAAAAATAGCCTGTTTGTTTGAAAAAGTAAGTTAGTTTGGTCCATTTTTCCAGTAACAGGCAACTTTACTGATCGAACGCGCCCCTTACGATTGCTTAAATAAATAGCCTATTTGTTTGAAAAAGTAAGTTGGTTGGGTCCATTTTTCCAGGAACGAGCAACTTTACTCAATAAACGCACCCCTTGCGTTCGTTTGAACAAATAGCCCATTTGTTTGAAAAAGTAAGTTGATTGGGAATATTTTTCCAGGGAACGGCTGACAAGACCCGCCCCAAATTCCCTCGGAACCTAGGATGAATCCGGTGAAAATTTCCGACACACTTACTAAGAAGAGAGACTTTCTACCGAAATTTCGAGAGTCTCTCCTAAAAATTGGACTTTTCCCCAAATTCTTTTCCGAACTTAAAATGACCTTTTGCCCTTTAGTATTAATTAATATTTTAATTTTTCAAAAAAAACCTTAATTAATTCAAATCATTTTTTTTTTATTGTTTATTTCAATTTTTTTCCTCATTTAACTTTATTCTCTCTTACTTTAATTATTTTATAACTTTTTCGAGGACCCGCCCTAATTCCTTGCGTTCGCTTAAACAAATAGACCATCTGTTTGAAAAAGTAAGTTGATTGATAATATTTTTCTGAGGAATGGAAACTTTACTAAATGAATGCACCCGTTGCGTTCACTTGAACAAACATCCCGTTTGTTTGAAAAAGTAAGTTGGTTGGGTTGATTTTTATGGGGAACATGAAACTCTACTGAATAAACGCACCCCTTACGTTTGCTTAAACAAACAGCCCATTTGTTTGAAAATGTAAGTTGGTTGGGTCTCCTTTTTAGGAGAATGCGCAATTTTACTGAACGAACGCACCTATTGCGTTCACTTGAACCAATAGCCTGTTTGTGTGAAAAAGTAAGTTGGTTAGGGTTCATTTTTTGGATTTGTATTTAATTTATTATCAATTTTATAAGTTAAATCCTAGAAAAGTAGTATTAAATCGTGTGGGGCGACACATGGCGGAAGCTGAATAGGGCACAAGTCAGTGTGTCTGCCCGATGGCTGTCCTCCTATCATTTTGTCACGTGTCATTTTTGATACTTTTATCAAATTTATGTTTAAAAATTCATAAAAAAAATTGATTAAATATCAGAAAAATGCATCGAAAATTGCTACAAACTCCTGATAACATTATCTTCAATTATAAAGGTCTAAACTCATTATTCCACATATTTGAGTTCATGGTAAGCATTAAAATCAAAGAACACGAGTGTTATGTTATAGAACATAATTTAGTGTTTTGGTTTGTTTTGAAACAAAGTTGAGTTTTTGTTATCATTTTCAAATTTTATAAGTTAAAATTATATTTTTGGAGTTTGAGGGCATAGAGAATGTCACAAGAAGTTCGTACCAAATTTCGGTCAATTTTTTGGATTTGTATTTAATTTATTATCAATTTTATAAGTTAAATCCTAGAAAAATAGTATTAAATCGTGCGGGGTGACACATGGTGGAAGCTGAATCGGGCGCAAGTCAGTGTGTTGATGGCTGTCCTCCTGTCAACGCTCCACGTGTCAATTTTCATACTTTTATCAAATTTATTTTTAAAAATTCATAAAAAATTAATTAAATATCAGAAAAATACACCGAAAATTGCTACAAACTCCTGATAACATCATCGTCGATTAAAAAGGTCTAAAATCATGATTCCACCTATTTGAGTTCATGGTAAGCGTTAAAATCAAAGAACACGTGTGTTATGTTATGGAACATAATTTAGTGTTTTTGTTTGTTTTGAAACAAAGTTGAGTTTTTGTTATAATTTTCAAATTTTACAAGTCAAAATTATATTTTTGAAGTTTTGGGGCGTAAAGAATGTCACAAGGAATTCCTACCAAATTTCGGTGAAGTTTTTGGATTTTTATTTAATTTATTATGAATTTTGTAAGTTAAATCCCAGAAAATTATTATTAAATGGTTTGGAGTGACACATTGCGGAAGTTGAATGGGCAAGTTAGTGTGTATGACGACTGTCCTCCAGTGATTGCACCACTGTCCATTTTGATCCTTCTTTTGTTGTTTTTTTTAATTTGTAAATAAATAATTAAAAATCAGAAAAATACATTGAAAATTGTTACAAACTCCTTATGGCATTATCTTCAATTACAAAGGCAATTGGGGGCAATACAAAGGCAATTAAGGGCAATACAAACGCAATACAATGTCAATACGAAGGCAATTGGAGGCTATATAATGACAATACTAGGGCAATAGGAGGCTATACAGTGACAATACAAAAACTCCAACAGTCCATCTTAGAGAGAGAGAGAGAGAGAGAGAGAGAGAGAAGAGGAGGGGGGAATAGGGACAAAATACACAACGTATACAATGTTCTCTCTTCAATGTATAATATAAGTAAAAGTAATTTTCCATTGTTCTTTGAAAAAAAAACCTATGTTTCTATTGCACACACGCGCGAATATAAACAGATTCAAGACTGAAATTTCTCAAGTAAATTGAACTCAATTTCATTGAATGAGGACTAAATTACACTGTTGGATTTTATCCGACGGCTCTTAGATACCCCGCAAACACACCCCTTATAACTTCCCACTCACTATAGACGGACTCATACTTTTAACCCTAAACCCTAAACCCCGAACCCAATTCAATTTTAACCCTAAAGCCCAAACCCAATTCAATTTTGTAACCTAATTGTCTTTTGGGCCATCCCATCGAATAAAATTTGGATGTGTGTTATGCAAATGCTACTGTTTGTAATATGTGCGCATTATTGCCCTTTCCCGTTTGTGATACTATGTATTTCGAATAATTGCGCCCTACGATTGAAAGTACAAAATATGTCTACTTATGCCTGTACAATAAAATATGATCCATTATTTTTATTTCGTTTTGCGCACAGTCACTCTTGCATTGCATCATCAAAATGCAATTGCATGTGTGTTATGCAAACGCTACCCGCCTTGAGCAAACTCCACATAGCTTAAAAACGCAAAGCTAATGAATGTATGGTGCAAAGACAAAGAAAAGCAAGTAACTACTTCATTATGACCTTATGACTATTATTAAATATTAGGGTTAACCACATTATGGTTTACGAAATTAGGGATATTTTTGAATGTGATTCGTACTACATGACAATTTTTATTACTAGGTATTTTCGAATAATTGGTCCTTTTGTAATATAATATATTCGGATTATTGCCCTTTACCGTTTATCATGCTTTGTATTTCGGATAATTGCTCCCTTCGATTTATAGTAAAAAATATGTCTAATTATGCCTGTACAATAAAATATGATCCATTTTTCTTATTTTCGTTTGCGCACAGTCACTCTTGCATTGCATCACCATCATGCAATTGCATGTTTGCAATGCAAACGCTGCTCGACTATTGGAAAACTCTTCGGAGTGTAAACACGAAGCTAATGAATGTATAGCACAAAGACGAAGAAAAGCAAGTAACCAAAATACATGCAATTACATTAACTCATTACCCAAAATACATTCAACTCCTAAACCAGAAAAAGAGGGTTGTTTGAACTCTTACTTGATGTTTCCAAATTTTCAACATAACAAACTAAATTAAATACCTCCAATTTCGTGACCATTACATAATGGAGGTTGGACCCATCGTCAAATTGGTATCTGCACATCAGTTTTGGGAAAGCTGAGAGGAGAGTTGAGGAAGTCACTTAGGCAGAGTCGCCAAGGTCGGCTTGGGTTTTCTCGTGGACGATCTCAATTCCATCACCATTAGCTTCTTGCCTAAACCCTAAACCAAGCACAAACAAGCGTTGGACACGCTTAGGATGGATTTGGGCAAGTGAGATATAACAGTTCCTGGAGAAGTAGAGAGAAGACGTCGTCGGCAAGCAGAGAGATTGGGCAAGAGAGAGAAGATTTCCTGGAGGTGCAAACGATTGGATTTGGGCAATTAGAGAGGAGTTCGTGGAGGCTGTTAGGATTTTCAATTTGGGCAACAAGATAGGAGAGTGCGCGTGGTCTTCATCCTCTAAACCTCCTTTTGACAGTCACATGCGATGCACATGTTGAATAATAAAGGGCTCAACAGGTTACTAAGTCATTGAATCTCAGCCATCCATTTTTAACATGCAAAATTAGCCCTTGGATCACCGGGTGTACCGGTACAGCCAGCGCACCACAGAATTTTCCCAGCGTGTGATAACATATAAGTCCCCCTCCACATTTTAAACAAAAAATAATTGGGGACGGGATCCGCTGTCCCCATCTTCCATGTCCCTTCGTGTCCCTTACATAATTTTTTGACATGTGTCTATACTTAACCCCAACATTGAAGGAAGTTGAGGTTCCACCCCAAAACCAATTGGCAATGGGGGGAGTGTTGTTAATTATTATGTTAACTCGCAATTGTACGGGGCAATTAGTAATATAGCAAGACAAGTACGAGGTCGTACCCACGAAGACTGAGAAGTTCAAATTAGTTATGTACGTAGATTACCGAATTCAAGAAGTTAGGAAGTTAAGTCTAAAACAGAAATTAAAGTGAGAGTGATTGTGATTGTGAAAGGAAGTGAGCAAACTGAAATTGCAAATGAAAGCAAATAAACAAGTGTAACAAAGTGTGGTTTTAAGAGTTGGAAAACAGATTTGGAGACTAGGGCATTCGAATCACCATAACAATTCAATTCTGGGTTATATGGAGTCAAGTAACAAGTCTAATTCAGATTCAAAGATTGATTCTAGCTAAAGTATGATTAGGCCATGGTGTTTGGTCCTAACCTTGTGTTCCTAATTCCCTAATTTGATCATTTGTTGTCTAACCTAAAATCAAGCATTAGGAACCCATTAAGCATAGAAGAACAATTTAAACAACCAAGCATGTATCTAATCCCTGCTGTTGTCGAATGTCCATACATACTCTTCCTATTCATAGTTCAATTCGAATTAAAGCATGGTGTCTACTCTTAATTCAAACCAAGATAGTTAACAAACAAGTTCTAATGGTGATCAATCATTCAAACAAGCATGTTAACTTATAAGCATAATGAATAAGAACATGAATCATGAATCAAACTTGAAACTCCAAACTTATAAACCCAGAATATTCATTTTAGGTTACATCGAAGCCCTAGTTATGGATTTAGCTACTCATAATGGAAAAGAAACTAAAATAGAAATGGGAAAACATAATGAATGCCATAAGAGTAGAAAAACCCTTTTTGAAGTTCTTGTAGTGTCCAATGCTTCTCCAAGAGCTTCTCCACGTCTAGAAGGATGTATGAAGGATATGGAGGTGATTTGAGATGAGTTTGAGTGAGTGGTGATGGCTGAGAAAGAGGAAATTCGTAGGGAAATGGAAGGGAGGTTTTCTGGAGCTGTTTTGGTGATTTTGGGGCAGTTTAGAGTATTGGGTTGATTGCTTGAGTGTTTGGGGTTGTGGGAATGTATGAGGATGATTTATGGATGATGGAAGTGTGGAGGATGGCTGAAGTGAATTTTGTAGCTTGAAGACTCCTCTATTTATAGGGCTAAGAGGGAGGAACATCATGATGAAATCCAACACCACCATTCCTCATTTAATACAACCCATAACTCCCACTTCATCTTGTCTATGTTAGTGTGGTTGGAATCAATCCCATCCCATACTTATTTTGCTGCACCTCAAGCTTTCTTCACATGGGATCAAAGGTGATCAATTGTGGCTGCCTTTTGCTGCCAACCCATGTGGTCTTCTTTTGGTTGTTGAACAAAAACGAGTCTTCTGAACCAGAATTGGTGTAGGAAGGCCAGAGGTTTCAAAACTTATCCAATGGGGCTCAAATTTGGATATGTTATAGTAGACACCCATTGGAACAACTTCTATGAAGAAAGTATTCCCATCGGAGCAGTAGAAGTATGCGTTTTGGGCCTTGAAATTTGGCTGCCGAACAGAGACTGGAATTGACTTCATTTCATTTATGCTTTACATGCATGCACATGCTTTCTCTATAATAACTCCAGCATGTACCAACTTGATCCTTTAGACTTTTATAGCTGGAATGTCTCCCCACTTCACTCATTATGTTGGATCCAAAGTCAGTTGCAGCATGGGTGAGGCACATGGCTCAAAGGAGGAGACAAGGCTCAAAGCTGGCAGCTGCAAATCCTCCTGAGCATGGTTCAGTGTTGGACGGGCTAAGGACTCCACATATGTTCAATTGGGTTGAATTTTGGATATGTTATACTAGACACCCAATTGAACAACTTCTATGAATAATGTCTCCTCATCCGAGTTGTGCAGATTGCTGAAATGAGACCTGCAAGGTGACTTACGAAACTGGACTGACAAGAAGTGTGGCCCAACTTTGGTTTTGTCTTTAAGCTCTTGCTCTTTGCCAATCAGCCCTTAACATGCATGGATTGCATCAAATGTGATCTCTTGCTATCTTAACCTACAAAACACACAAATAGAGGTAAGTGACTCAAAATAAAGAGAAACTAAGCAAAATCACTAAGTAAAGAAGGCATGCAAGTGTATGAAATTATGAACTTATCAAAACAGAAAATGGATTAAAAGCACAAGTTTAACTCAATAACATAACCAAATCATAAGCTAGAAGGGTACAAAATGATATACAATTATGAACCGATCAGGGAGTAGCCCAACTCCTTATAAACCCAGGCAATGGGGGGAGTAGCCCAACTCCTTATAAACCATTGCCAATTGGTTTTTGGGTGGAACCTCAACTTCCTTCATGGTATCAGAGCAAGGCTTCATGTGTTGGGCCTAACGGCCACACATGCTCCCACGTCACCCAATATATGTTGTCCACGTGTTAGGCTTGAAAGTTCGCCACATGTGCGGGGGCGTGTTAAAAGTGTCCCACATTGAAAAGTTAAGGGACCTAGCCTGGGTTTATAAGGAGTTGAGCTACTCCCCCCATTGCCAATTGGTTTTGGGGTGGAACCTCAACTTCCTTCAAACATAACACTGTTAACTTGAACAAAATTTTAAAAATAAAAACTTAATATTGAAATGAAAAAACAAAACAAACAAAAACAACCTAGCAGCCGCTAATCTCAACAGCCAACCCAACTTCTAACAAACACCCACATCCATTTGACCGACGGCATTTGCCTCTCCTTCTCATCGCCGGCCAACCTCATCCCCTCCTCCTCCCCTATGTCAAGCTCGTTGGAGCTAATGATAGAGCACTTGAACACCGATGTTGTTAAAGAAATCACAAAGATCGGACTTGTCTATCAGATCAACTTCGCACCCAATCCTTCACCTTCTCTAAAGTCTGAAAAATTCATCACTTTTTCCTTTGATATTTTGAGTGGAATTGGAGAAATTGGATTTGATGACATAATTTTCACCGTTGATCTCAAGAAAAGGGAGGTTTTAGGGTTTCTAATTTTCCTCTATCCTAATTAATTATTGATTATATAATTATGTATGAGAGATAAAAACTTTCCAAACTCTTAAACCGGAATTCATGGCCACGTGAAGGAGGGAGGCCAGGTACCACTTTTCTTCAAGAGTGATGGCTTCGTGAAGGTTCCAATGGGGAAGATCAACCCACAAATTGCTTTCATAAGAATTGCAATATCCTGACATTTTCCCCAAGCCTTCCAAGATGTGAGACCTGTGAGGTGGCAATAGATAGGAGATTGAGAGAGACTCAAGGGAGAGGGCTGGTCTACAGTGAGGAGGACAAGGGGTTGTGGCGGGTGAGGTGGTGGGCGCTGAGACTGGTGGCTGTTTGGTTATATTTATTCTTTTAATGTTTAGTTTTTATTTTTCTAATTTATTCAAGTTAACAGTGTTATGTTAGGGTTAAGTTGTTGGACACGTGTCAAAATATTATACAAGGGACACGAAGGGACATGGAAAATGGGGACAGCAGATCCCGTTCCAAATAATTAGGTACACACTCGGATTTGGGGAAGCAATATAATACAATATCGAAATTGTAAGGCCTTCTCCAACTATTTTGGTTTTAAACCCAAATTTCCTCTCTCTAAAAGATAACTATTTGGGTTTTGCCCGGATTCAAAATGTTTTTCCCCAAAACCTCCAAACTCAAATTTTAAGTCCACAACTTCATTAAATTGTTTAAGAATGATTTAAGTCTATGTTTTTTCATGGGTAACTTTTCTTCATTTAATCTTTTTAAATAACTTCATAATTTAATTTTTGAGATATTTAGTTATATACTCATTCTTAGCACTAGTGATATAGATAAAATCTACACCATTTAATTTCTATAAACAAACAAAAAAAACCTAAAAAATGACAGTTGGCCCTATTGAATTTAATTTTCATTATTAAAGTACTTTGATGCCTAGTGTTTTGGGTTTTCGTATGAGGTTTTGGAGTTGAGCTTCTTTAATTTTTTTGAACAATTTGACTTTAAAAAATTAAAATTCCACAAATATAATTTTATTCAAAAAGAAAACACACAACATAATTGAAACATATATAAAAGGAGAATTCAAAAACAACTGTTGACCTCATTCACTATCTCTAAAGCTCCTCGAAAGGTGATTGATCAAATCATGTCTGAGACTCTGATGTACATGTGGAGATCGAACTCTATTATGACGAATCATGTAATTAGAGAGAGTCTACCTATCTTGGTGGCACTCATATGTAATGCTTGCCTCCAGCTCATATTGTCTTGCTCCGGCCCTCCTAGATTGTTGTGGACACGTATCCTCATCATCATATTCTTTTCAACATATTCATACTCATCCTCCACAATCATGTTGTGCAAAATTATACACGTCATCATGATTGAGTGGAGGTTATCCTTGCACCACAAACGTACAAGGCCCCAATAAATAGCCCATCGGCCTGTAGTATTCCAAATGCCTTTTCAAAATCCTTCCTGTACGGTTCTTGTATTTGTGCAAAAAGCCACTTCATTGAGTTATTAGGAAAATAAATGGTCTTCACCAAAGTAGCTCAACGTGGGTTTTTAATGGCAAAAGTTGGGATCGATGGCAAAAGTTTTTTTTTTTTGGTCATAATCTGGGCAAAAGTTGGCTATGCAATAGGGATAGCCAATGGGGTCATAGATGACCTCCCAAGACATCAGTATATGAATAAGTCTCCCTCCTCTTTTTAAACAAAAAATTATTAGGTACACACTTGGATTTGGGCAAAATCCTCAAATTTAGCCTTTTAACATCCAAAATCCATCTTTAGAACGTGGGCTAAATGTGCCATGTCAACAGGCTAAAAGTGCCAAATGTGGCCTGATTCTTAGAGGACGTCAACGTAGATATTGACCACCGGTAGAAGATCCTTCAGCGAAATGCTCTCGATGATCTCGGTGGAGAAGTTCTCCCTCTACAAAAACCCCTGGCAAGGCTTATCCAGCACCTCCGGCTCGGTTTTGGAGGTAGGCTCGTTTTACAAGGACGGGAATGGCTGTGACTTCGTACGCAGGATATTGGAGGTGGCCAGTTCGGGAGAGGAGGGCTAAGACTAGAGAGCGGAGGAGGCATTTCTCTCGTCCCGGTTCTTCATTCTTTGCCGTAGCTCTTTCCGGTTAAGGTCGTTCTTGGGCGGCAATTGTAGTTGCATGAAGTTCACGTTTGTTGAGATTTTAAGTGCTCAAGCAATGAAAGTGCGTGATAAGAAAAATGTGAAAAGGATTCCATCCCAATACATATTGAATCGGTGGAGGAGAGATGCAAAGGCTAAGAGTATCACTAGTTATAATGGATTTGGGATTCAGGACAACTCTAAAAAGTCTATGGGAAAGCGTTACAACCATTTGTGTCGGAATTTTCGTGAGATTGCATCCTTCGCAGCAGAGCATGAGAAATTAACAGAATATGTTGATCAATTCTCCATTGAGATGCTCAAAGGTTTAGAGGAAATAAAGACAAATCTTTTTGGAGGAAATCAACATGTTGACAGAGTGGTTAAGCAAACTAATTCTGTTACACCAATCGTAACTGCAGTTAAAAGAAAGGCTATAGTTGGACGCCAAAGCAATCGATTGAAGGACCCCCTTGAACGAAAAAGACAGAAAACATCAACAAAAGCCACAAAAGCTTCTGCAAGACGACAAATAACAATGCATGTAACTCCATACATACTGACACTATTAATATACTAAGTGCATAGTACTTTATACACCACTTATCAAATTTTTTTTTTTTGTCAAAAACCTGTTTGTAGGAAATTGATTTCACAAGTGGAGGTTCACAAGTGCAACAGATTGTTGGACATGAGGTTCAAGCATTTCCTCTTCAAGGAAATTACCTTTTCAGTTTCAGTTTGCATATAAATAATTAATTTAAACTTCTATTTTTCTTTATGTCTCTAATAGGAACCTTGTATGGAAAATGGAACCTACATGCCATTTTCAACACAATAAAACTCTAATATTATGACAAGTTGGTGATCGGTTCATAATTGTATATCATTTTGTACCCTTCTAGCTTATGATTTGGTTATGTTTTTGAGTTAAACTTGTGCTTTTAATCCTTTTTGTGTTTATCTTTCAGTTCATTGAGCTTTAGGTAATAATGATGGTTTTAGAGAGCATAATTCATGCAATTCAAGCATGTTAAGGCCTAATTTGGATGAATGGATGAAGAGCTTAAAGACAAACTCATTTTGGCTACAGCCCCCTGCCAGTCCAGTTCCGTAGGTCATATTGCAAGCTTCGTTTCAACAACCTACATAGCTCGAATGAGGCCACATTCTTCATGAAAGTTGTTCCAATTGGTTTGTACTATAACATATCCAAAATTCAGCCCCATTGGATAAATCTGGAGTCCGTTACCTAGCAAACACAGAACCATGCTCAGGATGGATCTTATCAGCGCGGAAAATGAGTTAGCAATTTGTTTCGGCCTTAACTTCTTCCTCCCACCTTGGATTGGCCCAAATAACATATGGCTGGAAAGAAGACATTCTGAACTTCAATTTAGAGTGCTTAAAGTCCTAATTTGATTAAGAGAAGCCCAAGTTGTAAGCCCTTGAAGTTGCTGGTCATGCTGACCTCAGCATGTGCTGGTTGGATGCTTGGTCATGGTGAGCTAGGTATGAGCTATCATTTCTAGTTGGAAGCTTGGTCATGGTGACATGAAGATGAGCTAGGGCTGCTGGTGGGATCTATTGGTGAAGTGCATCAACCAATTCAAGATTTTCTAATACAAGTGCATCACCCAATTTAGATTTTCTAATACAAGTGCATCAACCATTTCAGATTTTATAAAACAAGTGTTGTATGCATTAGCCATATTGAATTCAGATTTTCACTTCCCCTAGGCCTATAAATAGGGAAGTTCTCTAAGCTTGTAAACACACCCCAAGGGGGGGAGCTCTCAAACACTTCTCTAGAGCTCCCTTCCCTTCTCTCCCTCAAATTCTCTTAGTTTCATTTTCTAGTTTTCAATTGTTGTAATGAAATCTTTTGTGTTGAAATTTTCCTTAAGTTTTTCTTAGTTCCACTTTACTTTTCATTATGTAAATTCTTTTCTTTAGTCTCAAGTTTGATTAGTTTCCAAGTTTCAATTATGGTTCATGTTCTTATTCATTATGCTTATAAGTTAATATGCTAGTTTGAATGATTGATCACCATTAAGGCTTGCATGTTAGCTATCTTGGTTTGAATTAAGAGTATACACCATGCTTTAATTCGAATTGAACTATGAATAGGAAGAGTATGTATGGACATTCGACAACAGGGATTAGATACATGCTTGGTTGTTTAAATTGTTCTTCTATGCTTAATGGGTTCCTAATGCTTAATTTTAGGTTAGACAACAAATGATCAAATTAGGGAATTAGGAACACAAGGTTATGACCACACACCATGGCTTAATCATACATTAGCTAGAATCAATCCGTTAATCTAATTGAACTTGGGAACTTATCTACTTGAGTTAGTTATTTTCTTTCTTCCTTGTTTTATTTATTTCCTTTCTTTTTCATTTCTGTTTTGTGTAGGGAAAATGAATTGAATCATTCAATCACCAATCCTCGTGGGATCGACCTCGCACTTACATACGCTATACTACCAACGGTTCGTGCACTTGCGAGTATCACAAGTTGAGGATGCAGCTGAATCAATTTTGGTGCAGCTGTATCTACACAACAGTTGGCAAAAAAAAATTTCTTTCAACCAACTACTTCTTCATGTAGGTATATTCATGATGTTACTATTTCTATGCTAAATTTACCTTATTAACTTGAAGCTTGGATACTTTGTAGGAACAAGTACATATTGATGCTTTTTCACAAGACCAAGAATTGGGAAGTTGAGCAAGATCTTTTTGCTGCATATTTTTTGGGTAGTGCAGCTATGAAATATTTAACAGATGAAGATTGCACAAGTTTTTTATCGGGTCGTGCAACATATCAAAGTAGATCATACTTGTACATTTTGTGCAGCACATGAGAATTTGGTTAATAGGGATTGCACATTTTGTTTTTTGATCGTGCAACATCATTGACTTGAAGGATAAAAATTGTACATGTACTATTGTTGCTTAATGGGTGACAACGAAATGGCTTAATGAAAAGCCTTTTTTCTTTTCTTTTTTTCTTTTTTTCTTGGAACAGGTTGGATGCAACCTATACAACCAATTTACTTTAGCAAAAGATATGAAAACCAGTTAGCTTGCAAGGAGAGGAGAAAATTATATAACAAATTAAATATTTTTTATTTATTTATAAACATAAGTTTATTATAAGCAAGGGTCTGGGAGTTTATAGTAGTTGGAGTTTGCTATTGAGGAGGCTTGAGTTAAGCTAAAACCAACCCGACAAGACTTGGGTTAGAGAGTTGAAAGAAATAAAAAGCAGAAAAAAAAAAAACAAAAAAACAAAAAAACAGGTGTCTTTTTGGTAAAGTGACCATGTGGTATGTGGAGGAGGAAAGACTTTTGATGTATCAAATGTAGAGTAAATGATGTGTGACATTAGTGTAAATGTCCTTGGCCAAGTGGTTGTACATCACTGGTCAGCCAATCACCTCACAGCACAGTACCAACATTTTTTCCCCCGTTTCGAGTGCCCCATTTTGATAACCATATCCATGACGGTAAACCTTTTCATATGAAAATTGTCCAAACCCGGACTGAACCGCTGGATACTTCATTTTGCCACCACCATTGCCCTCGTCTTCCTCCTGTTTCTTCTCATCTCCACCGCCACCACCATTGCTGTCATTGCCGTCATGGCCGTCATTGAGCTTCTCCCTCAAACGCTCAGCCAATGTCTGCACGTCCATTGAACCCGTCACTGTCATTAATTTCTTCTTCCAATCCAGTTCTATCATATCACACCCTGTCCACGTTACCCATGTCAAATAATTAAAAACAAATTCATCATCGTAGAAACGACGCCGTCACATAACAATTGGTGGAATTTATAACCTCACCTGTGATATCTGCCGAAACCTCCAGCAACTTTGCCCCGCATTCATCGCAGAGACTGTCGAGCTTAAGAACTACCCTCGTCACCGTAGACTACACAAACCCATGACCCCTTTTTAATTAATGAAAGCGATTAAATTTTGAAACATAAAAAAAATTAAATTTTTGAGGCAGGTGCGTAGAACAATGCGCACTACACACACCTTTTTGGGTTTTTCGTCGTCGTCTGTTTTCTCAGGCTGCTTTTTCTTGGTGTCGTTGGCGTCGTCTTTGTTGACTTTGTTGTCTTTTTTGTGCTGGGGAGAGACGAGGTCGACCTTATTCTTGGTCTTGGTGGCCAGCTCGTCTCTCAGCTTTGTGGGGTCCACTTTTCCGACCACCGTCAGCTTGTTCGCTTGGCCCTCAGATTTCACCGACTCAGCTCCTGTGTTGCATATATATAATACACACAACTTAAAAACCATCCCAGAAATGAAACAAAAAAAATAAAATAATCGAATCTAATTGTGGATGAGATTCAACCCATAAAGTAGAAACAGAGCATAATCTGAATCAAATTACTTTGGAATATTACTTTTTCCATGCACCAATTCAAAATAGAGAAAATAAAAAGAAGACAATTTGATGAGGAGTAAAGGGAGATCAGAATCTGTGAATACAAAATTTGAAGGAAATCTAATAAACTGGGGTTGAATGATTTTACCTATAAAAGATTTGACCCATTTGACAATCTTAGAGGAGCTGGGGCCGTCCTCCTTCTTCTTCTCACCCCCGTCGTTGTTCTTGTTCTTGTTCTCCACGCCATTGTTGTTGTTCTTCTGCATGAAACCCAAAACCAAACACAAAAACCCATTACTCAAACACAAACCCATCAAGCAAACGCAAGCATATAGAGAGAAAATAAGGGCTAAACCTAAAGATAGAGAATCAGAGGCGGATGAATTGGGTCTCACCTTGGCCATTGTGAGTTTTTTTGGCGGATGTATGTGTAATTTGTGAGTGGAGAGTAGAAAACGTGGTGAGGGCAGTGGATACTTAAAGCCGAGAGAGTTTCGGCATCAGTTGTTGTTGTGTGACGCCGGAGGTAGGTTCACTTTCTCAACCGGTTTATGCCTTCTATGATGGTGATGATGGAGGGTGTGTGATTTCATATGCGTATATTAGGCATTTGCACTTACACATGTGAAGTGATGTGCGAGTGTGGGTTGCGTCCGTGGTACGCGTAGATGAACGTTTTGGACATGGGAGAGAGAAACTTCCTTGTAATTTGTGTACGGTGCGGTTGGGTTGTGGTGGGCTCTGCTGATTCAAAAGCTGAGAACGCGCTTTGTGAAAAACAAAAACATTATATATATTGTTTCTTTGAGAAAAATATTAGGGAAAGCCGGCAGTTGGCCAGGGCAACCAGGGCCTGTCCCGGGAGCGCAAAAAAAATTCAACTTCAGCCATATATATATTATGAGGAATGCTATTCACAATCGCTCAAAAGCGATTGTCAAAGGACTTGCTATACACGTGTACACGTTCTCATGCCTTCCCAAAAAAAAATGATTTTTTTTCTTTCTTCTCTCGGTTGCCTCCCTCTCTCTCTCCCTTTCTGTTTTTAATTAGTTTTTTTCTCTCCCTCTCTCTCCCTCTTTTTTCTCTCCGCCTGTCTCCATCTCTTTTTCCATCGCTCTCCCTCTTCTTCTCTCTGTTGCCTCCCTCCTCCTGCTTCTTCTACTTCTTAACAAACGGGGGCTAAGCCCAGACAACAACTAAACACAAAAAAATTATTGTCTTCCTTTTCTCTCTCCTTCTTCCTATTAGTCTTGTTTTTTCCCTTCGTTTCTCCAAAAAAAATTCTGTGTTTCTCTCCTTTTCTCTATGACGCTGCAAATTTCCTGTGTTTCTCTCCTTGAGTTTTTGTGTTTCTGATTCCCACAATTGCTGCGTTTCTCTCCTGTTGATTTAATCATTACCCATCAAATGAACACAAAAAAGGAGAAGAAAGTTAAGAAATATGAGGGAGAGAACTGTGATTTGGGGGAAGAAAGGCAGACAGAGAGGAAGAAGTTTGGGTTTTTAAAGCTTGGGGTTTTTGTTTTTGTGTTACAAAAAGTTTGGGTTTTACAACCCATAGATGGAGAGAGACAGACAGAGAGAAGAAGACGGAGGGGAAAAAGAAAATAAGAAGTAGAAGAAGCAGGAGGAGGAGAGAAGAGAGGGAGAGCGATGGAAAAAGAAGAAGAAGGGAGATGGAGACAGGCGGAGAGAAGAAGAGAGGGAGAGAGAGAATAGAAGAAGCAGGAGGAGGGAGGCAAAGAGAGAGAAGAAGAGGGAGAGCGATGGAAAAAGAGATGGAGACAGGCGGAGAGAAAAAAGAGGGAGAGAGAGAGAAAAACTAATTAAAAACAGAAAGGGAGAGAGAGAGGGAGGCAACGAAAGAGAAAAAATCATTTTTTTTTGGGAAGGCATGAGAACGTGTACACGTGTATAGCAAGTCCTTTGACAATCGCTTTTGAGCGATTGTGAATAGCATTCCTCATATATTATATGTATACAGGTTCCTTCTCCATTACGGAGTTGAAGTTTGCAAATCCTTTACAAATTTGTGTTTTGACCGTCCAATCTGGGAAGTATGCAAATCCATTACGGATTTGTATTTTGACCGTCAGACTTCTGCACCAATTACCGTTTGTTTAATACCTAACCTCTTTTTTTATTTATATATTCTATTTTCTCCTCTCTCTCTTTCTTTATTATTTTTCCTTGTCTTTCTCTCTTTCTTTAGTATTTTTCCTACTTCTTTCTCTTTTCTTTCTTCTCTCCTCCCTCTGCTCAATTCTCTCTCTCTCTCTCTCTCTCTCTCTCTCTCCTTTCTTCTCAGCTCTGTTCTCTCTTCCCTTTTCCCTCAAACCCATGTTTTTTTTTGCACCTATCCCCACCCACGAACCCATACCATTCTCAGGTAGGTTCACTTCCTCAACCGGTTTATGCCTTCTATGACGGTGATGATGGCGGGTGTGTGATTTTATATGCGTATTTAGGCATTTGCACTTACACCTCTGAAGTGATGTGCGTGTGAGGTGTGTGTGGGTTGCGTCCGTGGTACGCGTAGATGAACGTTTTGGACATGGGAGAGAGAAACTTCCTTGTAATTTTGGTGTACCGTGCGGTTGGGTTGTGGTGGGCTCCTGCGATTCAAAAGCTGAGAACGCGCGTTAAAAAAAAAAATATTATATATATAGGGTAATGATTTCCCCACTTCAATTTTATCTACTTACATATATATATATATATTGTTTCTTTGAGAAAAACTTGGCCAAGGCGACCTGGCCTCGGGATGTTGTTTGCTTTGATACGACATATCGAACAAATGAATATGGTCGACCATTTGCATCATTTGTTGGGCTTAACCATCATAAGCAAACAATTGTTTTTGGTGCAGCTTTTGTTGTACGATGAAATCGCAAAATCTTTTAAGTGGTTATTTGAGACTTTCCTTTCAACAATGTATGGAGAGCAACCAAAGACGATTCTAACATATCAATCTGCTGCAATGGCTAGTGCAATCTTAGATGTATTTCCTGAAACTTCTCACCGACTTTGTGTTTGGCATATTTATCAGAATGCTGCCAAAAATTTAAGTCATGTTTTTCATGGGTCAAAAGAATTTGCTCATGATTTTAGCACATGTGTATATGATCATGAGGATGTAAATGAGTGGTTATTAGCATGGAATCATATGCTTGACAAGTATAGCCTCATGGGGAACAAGTGGTTGAAAGAAATATTCTAATTGCAGGAAAAATGCTTGATTATAACATATATAAAGTTGGTAAATCTGAGATGACAACCGAGTATAAAGTGTCTTATATTAGTAAATCTCAAGAGCACTTGGTTAATTAACTTTGAAGCTTCAACATAAAAAGTCAATTATAGTTGCACGAAGTTCACGTTTGTTGGGATTTTAAGTGCTCATGCAATGAAAGTGCTTGATAAGAAAAATGTGAAAAGGATTCCATCCCAATACATATTGAATCGGTGGAGGAGAGATGCAAAGGCTAAGAGTATCACTAGTTATAATGGATTTGGGATTCAGGACAACCCCAAAGAGTCTATGGGAAAGCGTTAAACCATTTGTGTCGGAATTTTCGTGAGATTGCATCCTTTGCAGCATAGCATGAGAAATTAACTTATGTTGATCAATGCTCTATTGAGATGTTCAAAGGTTTAGAGGAAATAAAGACAAATCTTTTTGGTGGAAATCAACATGTTGACAGAGTGGTTGAGCAAACTAATTCTGCTACACCAATCGTAAATGCAGT
Source organism: Prunus fruticosa (assembly GCA_018703695.1). Taxonomy (NCBI): domain Eukaryota; kingdom Viridiplantae; phylum Streptophyta; class Magnoliopsida; order Rosales; family Rosaceae; genus Prunus; species Prunus fruticosa. Next base: position 11,452,105 of record CM031918.1, on the reverse strand, counting down.
TAAAAGAAAGGCTACAGTTGGACGCCCACGCAATCGATTGAAGGACCCCATTGAACAAAAAAGACAGAAAACATCAACAAATGCCACAAAAGCTTCTGCAAGACGACAAATAACAATGCCTATAACTCCATACATACTGACACTGTGAATATACTAAGTGCATAGTATTTTATACACCACTTATCAATTTTTTTGTTTTTGTTTTTGGTCAAAAACCTATTTGTAGGAAATTGATTTCACAAGTGGAGGTTCACAAGTGCAACAGATTGTTGGACATGAGGTTCAAGCATTTCCTCTTCAAGGAAATTACCTTTTCCGTTTCAGTTTGCATATAAATAATTAATTTAAACTTCTATTTTTCTTTATGCCTCTAATAGGAACCTTGTATGGAAAATAGAACCTACATGCCATTTTCAACACAGTAAAACTCTAATATGATGACAAGTTGGCAAGACAAAATTTCTTTCACCCAACTACTTCATGTAGGTATATTAATGATGTTACTATTTCTATGCTAAATTTACCTTATTAACTTGAAGCTTGGATACTTTGTAGGAACACGTACATATTGATGCTTTTCACAAGACCAAGAATTGGGAAGTTGAGCAAGATCTTTTTGCTGGATATTTTTTGGGTAGTGCAGCTATGAAATATTTAACAGATGAAGATTGCACAAGTTTTTTGTCGGGTCGTGCAACATATCAAATGAGATCATACTTGTACATTTTGTCCAGCACATGAGAATTGGGTTAATAGGGATTGCACATTTTGTTTTTTGATCGTGCAACATCATTGACTTGAAGCATAAAAGTTGTATATGTACTATTGTTGCTTAATGGGTGACAACGAAATGGCTTAATGAAAAGCCTTTTTCTTTTTTTTTTTTTTTCTTGGAACAGGTTGGATGCAGGCCCGGCCCTGGGCCAGGGCAGGAAGTGCGACCGCCCTGGGCCCTGACTCTAGGGGGGCCCAAAATTAATATTTTTTTGTCATTGTCAGGTCATATTTAACGGTTATATAAATAAAATAAAAGACCTATTGACATAAAGTAACGCCAGCGGTGTTGGTTAAGCCTGATTTTTAATTCAAGTCCTTCCCAAGTTCGAATCCCAGCATTGTGTTTCCTTCCTTATGCTTTTTTGAGGGTCTTCAAGTATGCAGGTTCTTTTTAGTAGTTCAATGCTTCTTCTTCTTTTTGGGTCTTCCATCGTTTCTTATAGAGAGATTTATATAAAATAAGCAGGTTCTTTTTAGTACTCCAATGCTTTTATATACATCTCTCATTTTATAATATTATGTAGAGATATATAAAAAACCACATAGATGCATCTCTCATTTTCTTTTTTGTCTTCGATCCTTTCTTATATAGAGATATATATAAAATAAATGATACTATGTAGATCTCATTTTATAATATTCTACTTTCACATAGATTTTTCTTGTGTGGTATATATATATAAGGTCTATTGTTGGTGTTGCCCCCGGGCCTTGAAAATCTCAGGACCGGCCCCTGGTTGGATGCAACCTATACAACCAGTTTACTTTAGCAAAAGATATTAAAACCAGTTAGCTTGCAAGGAGAGGAGAAAATTATATAACAAATTAAATATTTTTTATTGATTTATCAACGTAAGTTTATTATAAGCAAGGGTCTGGGTGGTATGTGGAGGAGGAAAGGCTCTTGATGTATCAAATGCAGAGTAAATGATGTGTGACATTAGTGTAAATGTCCTTGGCCAAGTAGTTGTACATCACTAGCAAGCCAAAGCCCTCACAGCACAGTAACAACACTTTTTCCCCCGTACGGAAAGCCCTGTTAAAAACTGAAATTAACTTAAACGTAAAGGATGCTTGAACAGAGTATTTCAAGTGTTGAAGATACTGCAGTTTTCCTCTCTTATATATATGAAAAACAAAGCTTACAAAAAATAACAATCTCCACAATAACCACTAACACAACAACAACAGATTTTGTGGAGTTCAACTACCTTAAGCAACGGAAGCAAATTTGAACGTGGTAGACAGACTAAACCACAACTTCTATATTCTAGGACTCCAGCTTGACTTGGTCTCTTCATGGCCATGTCAGCTTTATTTAATTAAAACTAATTAAACTTAACAACTTTTAACACCCTCCCTTAAACTGATTTTTACAAAAAACAGTTTAAGAAAAACAATTCAGGATTTCTCCACCATCACATAATCATCTTCCTGTTCAATGCTTCGAAGTGAACAAACTCCCAACATGCTTCTCAGCTTCTCAAATGCAGGCTGCTTCAAAGGCTTAGTTAAGATGTCTGCAACCTGCTCCCCACTCTTGCAATATTCAAGTACAATCTTCCCATCACTACACAGATCACGCAGAAAATGAAAACGGACATCAATGTGTTTACTCCTCCCGTGCATGACTGGATTTCTTGATAGCTTGATAGTTGACATGTTGTCGCAGGAGATGGTCATTGGTCCCTTTTGAACATTACCAAGCACTTCAAATATTTTCCTGAGCCACATAGCTTGACAGGAGCTTGCAGCTGCTGCTACATACTGAGCTTCTGTTGAGGAAAGTGTCACAATCTGTTGCTTCTTTGAGGACCACGATATTGCACCAGAGTTGAGCAGAAATGCGTGACCGGAAGTGCTCTTACGATCATCTATATCACCTGCATAGTCACTGTCTGTGTACCCAACAAAAACAGAACCATCTTCCCTTTTATAAAACACACCATAGTCAATTGTCCCCTTTACATACCTGAGAATTCTCTTTGCTGCATTGAGATGCATTTCAGTTGGCTTTTCCATATATCGGCTCACAAGACTCACTGCATACATGATGTCAGGCCTCGTGTATGTTAAGTACATTAGACTCCCAATTATCTGTTTATAGAAAGTGCTGTCAACCTCCTTTCCACCTTTGTCTTTGCATAGCTTTAAGCCGTGTTCAGCTGGAGTTCCAAATGGCTTGCAGTCATCCATCTGAAACCTTTTAAGAATATCCTGCGCATATTTTTTCTGGTAGATGAAATTACCAGCCGTAGTTTGAATGACTTCCAATCCAAGAAAATAGTGCATTAATCCCAGATCAGTCATTTCAAACTCCATCATCATAGACTTCTTGAATTCATCAAACATATTAGCATCATTTCCAGTGAATATCAAGTCATCAACATACAAGCATACCATGAGTATTTTACCTCCTTCCTCAGTCTTAACATAAAGCGTGTGCTCAAAAGGACATTTGTGAAATCCAAGCTTAGCAAAGTGAGCATCTATGCGACTCTACCAAGCTCGAGGTGCTTGTTTCAGTCCATAGAGTGCTTTCTTCAGTTTGAACACCTTCTCTTCTTCTCCTTTTCTCTCATAACCAGGTGGTTGATCAATATATACCTCCTCTTGCAGGTTGCCATGCAAGAATGCGGACTTCACGTCTAATTGAAAAATTGACCAGGAATTTTGGGCTGCAAGAGAAATCACTAACCTGATCGTGTCATGCCTCGCAACTGGGGCAAACACCTCTTTGTAATCAATGCCATGTTTCTGCTTGTAGCCCTTAGCTACCAAACGAGCTTTGTGCTTGTCAACTTCACCTTTTTCGTTCAACTTTGTTCTAAATACCCATTTAACACCAATGGTTTTCTTTCCCTTTGGAAGATCAGTTAACTCCCAAGTTTGATTCTTCTCAATGGACTTGATTTCATTGTCCATTGCTTCCCTCCATTTCTCCTCTTTAACAGCCTCAGTATATGTAATTGGATCACTGTCCACAAGTAATGCAAAGTGAGCATTTTCATCATCAGAACTTGAATAACTTACATCATAGTCCATCATCCATGCTGGCCTCTTCCTTGAGTTTTCATCTCTCAGATTGTATCTCTCTTCTTCAAACTGTTGAGATGACTGATCTTCAGGTTGAGGTGGCTGCTGGGCTTGAGTGTCAAGGCCTGCTGCTACCTCTTCATTGTCTGAATCATCATTGACTGGAATTTGTTGTTGAACCAATCTGTTCTCAGACCAATTCCACATAGTATCTTCATCAAATATCACATCCTTGCTTATCACTATCTTCTTTGTAACTGGATTGTACAGTTTATATGCTTTTGAGACTTCACTTACACCAAGAAAAACACATTTTTCACTTTTGTCATCCAACTTCTTTCTTTTCTCATCAGGGATGTGTGCATATGCTATGCACCCAAACACCCTAAAGTGATCAACAGCAGGCTTCAATCCACTCCAAGCTTCTTGAGGAGTCATATTCTTAACAGAAAATGTGGGACTTCTGTTTAAGATGTGAACTGACCATAGCACGAGCTTCAGGCCAAAAATTCTTGGGAATTCTTCCTTTGACTAGCAGACTTCGAACCATGTTGAGAATGGTGCGATTTTTCCTCTCACTTACACCATTTTGTTGTGGTGTATAGGCAGTATTCAACTGTCTCTTGATGCCTTTCTCTTTGCAAAATGCCTCAAACTCCTTCGAACAATACTCTCCCCTCGGTCAGTTCTTAGTGTTTAATCTTCTTTTCTGATTCATTTTCAACTAGAGCTTTGAAGCTTTTGAATGCTTCAAATGCTTCTGATTTTTCCTGCAAGAAATAGATCCAAGTCTTTCTACTAAAATCATCAGTAAAGGAGATGAAATATTTCTTGTTACCATTTGAGATGGGATTTATTGGTCCACATAAATCAGAGTGAACCATCTCCAGGATTGATTGAGCCCTTGCTGCCTTGCCACTAGGAAAAGAGTCTCTTTTGTGCTTCCCAGTGATGCATTCTTCACACACCTTTGATGGAGGAGTTATCTCAGGTAAGCCAATGACCATCCCTTTCTGGTGAAGTGTTCTCAAGCCATTAAAATTCAAATGGCCATATCTCTAGTGCCATCTCCACGGGTCATCTTCTTTGGCAAACAAACAAGCCTGCACAGTCTTGATTTTCAAAGGAAACAATCTGTTGGAAGACATTTTTACAACAGCAATGGAACCCCTTTTTGGATCGTATACTTCACACTCTCCTTTATAGATAGTAATCCTGTAACCTTTATCTTGTAGTTGACCAGCACTCAGCAAATTTGTCTTCAAATCAGGAATATAAAAAACATTTGAAATAGTTTCAATAAAGTCATTTTTGGTTCTGATTTGAATATCTCCCTTACCCATCACTTTCACTGTTGATTTGTCACCAAAACTTACTACCGTGTAAAAGCTTTCATCCAAATTGATAAAGGAAGACTTACATCCACTCATGTGATTGCTGTAGCCTGTGTCCACATACCATGTCTCCTGATCAGTTTCTATCAGTGCATGAAAAGCCATCAAAAGTGTCTCTTCCTCTTTCTTTTTCTCCACAAAGTGTGACTTTTCTCCTTTTTCTTTTGGTAACTTCGTATAGCACTCATTCTTGTAGTGCCCAAAATTTCCACATCTATAGCACTCCACTTTTGACTTATCAAAGTGATATGCTCCTTTTTCTTCAGAGTCATCATGTCTTTTGAAACCATGAGATGACTTGCTATCATCTCTATGTCCAGACCGTCCACCACCTCGATGACCACGACCACCTCTTCCTCTACCACGTCCACCTCTTCCACGACCTCTTCCTCCTCTAGAACTTGAGGGCTCAGAAAAAGTGGAAGCTTTTAGAGCTGTTTGTTCTTCACTGGCGGTGGTGCGGTTAAGTCTTTGTTCATGCACTAACAAAGAGCTTTGTAGTTCATCAACTCGTAACTCAGCAACATTCTTTGCCTCCTCAATTGAACAGACAATGTAGTCAAATTTTGGAGTCAATGATCTCATAATCTTCTCCACAACTTTGACTTCTTCCATGGTGCCACCATTGGATCTCATCTTGCTTTGCTATTCCCAGGGTTCTAGCAAAGAAATCAGTGATGGACTCTCCTGATTTCATTTGTAGATTTTCAAAATCCCTTGTTAGAGTTTGAAGCACTGCACGCTTCACCCCTATCTGACCCTTCATATTTCTTCTTCAAAGAATCCCATATTTGTTTGGAGGTCTCCTTCTCAAGTATAGTCTCCAGGATGGATCGATCAAGTGCCTGAAAAAGGTAATTTTTCACCTTCAAGTCCTTCAGCTTCTGTTCAGCAACCCTCTTTTGTTGTTGTTCAGTCAACACAACTCCCTCTCCTGGGGCGTCAATTCCTGATTCCACAAGATTCCAGTACTCCTTTGACCTGAGAAAATTCTCCATCAGCATGCTCCAATGGTCGTAATGACCATCAAATCGTGGAATCGCTGGTTGAACATAACTCTCAGTGGCTTTGTCAGATGCCATTGTTTCTTGCTGCTGCAAGACACAATCTTTCACTTTTTTCAAGTTTGTTCAGACCCAGAAGGGGCTTTGATACCAAATGTTAAAAACTGAAATTAACTTTAACGTAAAGGATGCTTGAACAGTATTTTAAGTGTTGAAAATACTGCAGTTTTCCTCTCTTATATATATGAAAAACAAAGCTTACAAAAAATAACAATCTCCACAATAACCACTAACACAACAACAGCAGATTTTGTGGAGTTCAACTACCTTAAGCAACGGAAGCAAATTTGAACGTGGTAAACAGACTAAACCACAACTTCTATATTCTAGGACTCCAGCTTGACTTGGTCTCTTCATGGCCATGTCAGCTTTATTTAATTAAAACTAATTAAACTTAACAACTTTTAACAAGCCCGCGGCTCAGGTGGGAACATCTTTTTGCGAACCTCTATTTGGGGCTCCATCTCAGCCATTGAAGTGATTTCAACGGCTGAAGAGAAAAACAAGCTCACACTAGAATCGGGTACGCTGCAGCTTCTCTTTTGCCGCTCACGCCTTTTTTGGTTCATTCCTTACGCCATTTAATTATTTTATGAATTATAACTACAAACCCCCAAATCTCACAACACAAATACCCAAAAGGTCATAACTCCACCCAAAAACCAGATTAAAGAGAAAAATTGTTTTCATTTGTGCAAAATCTCACGACCCAAAATCTCTAAACTCCATTTCTCAACTTCTCAAATACCCATTTCTCAACTTCTCTGTGATCGAGTGTTGCCTCTGATATCAAAACCCTTTCTAGTCGCGCATTCCTTCCTTCCTCCTTCCTAATTCGAGTGTTGCCTATGACATCAAAGAATCATCAGCGGTTTGTCCAAAATTAGCTGTCTCGACATCTGCATTTTCTGAACTTCTCCCAAATCGACTTCTTATCTTTCAAAAGAAGCATCAGCCATTTCTATGGTAAGTGAACTGCAGCGAAAGCGAAATTTAAGAACTCTAAGATTATATTCCATCTGCCAACTTGTTGTAACTCTTCCTCTCATCAATTTTATCGCTAAATGGAGTTTATGGATATGGGTGTGTTTATCATAGTGTGAGTAGCGTTGATATGCGTATGTGTTGATCATATTGTGAGTATTATGGACATAGGTATCCGAATTCTGTATCTGAATGTGTTGATAATAATGTGAGTAGTATGTATATGGGTATCATTTTTGTATCTTGCCAATAGGTGAGTAGTATGGATTTGGGTATCAGATTCTGTATTTGAATGTGTGGGTATCATTTTTGTATCTTGCTAATAGGTGAGTAGTATGGATTTGGGTACCAGATTTTGTATATAAATGCGTGGGTATTATTTTTGCATCTGGATAATAGGTGAGTAGTATGGATTTGGGTATCAGATTCTGTATTTGAAGGTGTTGATAATAGTGCGAATAGTATGGATATGGGTATCATTTTTGTATCTTTCTAGTAGGTGAGTAGTATGGATTTGGGTACCAGATTCTATATATGAATTGTTGAAAACAGTGAGTAGTATGGATTTATGAATTACTCATGCCTGAAATCTTTGTATTACTTTCAGTTCTCCTTTAGTATCCTAGCATGAAGACAACTATGCTAAGTTAGTGTATATCCTAAATCCTGCCATATGTTTCTCCCTATAAATTTCATTCATAGTGCCATGAATTCATCCTAACTGTTTTCTATTTGCTTTCTTTTCTCCAGAGAAGCGTTGTTGACCAGCTAAAATCTGGGTTGGAAAATATACGAGTAGGAGTAGGAAATCAAGGCCTAGCTGTTCAGAGTCCATTTATCCCCTTTCCACTGATCATTTCGGAACTCATTTATATCTCAAGGTACCATATATATATATATATTAGATATTTGATATGTATGTGTGTTTTACACCAGAGGCTAGAGGTTAATAAAATGTCAAAAAATAACAAAGGCCAGTGCTTAATAATAATAATTCACACCAGAGGCCAGAGCTTTCTCTTTTTCTTCATTTTAATAAGGGCGCTCAGATAGAGTTCCAATTTTGTTATGATGTAATGGATGCAGGACACTAATTTTCCCTTGTCAATTGCAATCCACCAAGCCAAACGTGTAGCTATATAAGTTGTTCTTTATCCACTATAGTGAATGAAATTACATGATATGCCATTGGTTATAAATGGAAAATTTCATACATAACATCCCTAAAATTCTGTTTTCTCCTCCATTTGTGCTCCATGAATCCAAAACTTTTTGTATTTAATTAATGGTATAGATATGGAAACCATATTTTTCAAACCCTAAAGAGCTAGAACGATTGAGTCATTTTTTTCTACATGTCTTACAGGTATGAGTTTTTCATTAGGTATAGTACGTTATTCATATTTATTTTTTTGTAGAGTTCTTTGTCATGTATCCATGTTGCAGTATATCTACCATGAAGTAGGTCCTTACCTGTATTAGAGGTACATTGTTTCCAACTTTACCTGTTGGTTGGTATTGGGTTCAATAGGTATTTACCTGAAGTCGAGGCACATCAAATAGGTAATTTAATGTACCTAACATATAGGTTGCAAGAGTGAAACAGTGTAAAGCTAGGAACACCAACTCACGTTATACATTTTCATAATTTAATGAATACAATTATAAGGAAACTTTGGAATAAATCCAAATTAAATATGATAATTAATAGCCTGCAATAAGTATCTTATTTTGCCATTTTAAACCTTAGGGACATAACAGGAACGAAAAATTGGAATAAAAAAAGGGGCAAATATATAAATATGACTTAAGACATCGAAAAAGGATCGATATGTTTGTGCATCCACTCCAGCATGCATGTGTGCAGTGTCAAGAATTTCTGTATTTATGTATTTATGTATTACATTGTAATGACCTTTTGTGGATGATTGAAAATATAGTTTGTTTGGTTTGAGACACAAGTGCAATGTATATATACAGTATAGTTTATAGTTTATATGTTTGATTGGGTGGATGTGTATTTTAGGACTAATGGTAGTTTGGAAAATATGGTAATAAATTTTAGATTTGATGCCTAGAGAGAGTGCCTAGAAAGGTGCAGTAGGAAACTATTACAATGCCAAGGATGGTTGTGACTTGTGGATGCCATTTATATTTTATGAAAAAAATACTCTTAAGTCTGAACCGTCCACCATCTATAAACAATTAAGTCCCATAATAGTGTGGATGTGTATCTGAATCTGTTGATAATAGTGTGGATGTGTATCTGAAATCTGTTGATAATAGTGTGAGTAGTATGGATATGGGTATAAATTTTGTATGTTTATGTGATCATAGTGTGAGTAGTATGGATATGGGTATGATTCCTGTATCTGAATGTGTTGATAATAGTGTGAATAGTATGGATTTTGGTATCATATGAGCATCTGAATGTGTTGATTGTAGTGTGAGCAGTCTCGATATGGGTATCAAATTATGTATATGAATTTGTTGATAACAATGCCAGTAGTATAGATATGGGTATCATATGAGTATATTAATGTGTTGATTATAGTGTGAGTAGTATTAATTTGGATATCATATTAGTATCTTAATGTGTTGATTGTAGTGTGAGTAGTATAGATATGGGTAGATATTAACTTGGGTAAATGGTGTATGTTGCAGGTATAAAATGGAATATGGGTTTGAACTTTGTTTTCCAGAATCAAAGGTGTATTCGACGATGGTGAATAATTTGTGGGCGTCAAGTACTGTACTGTCTAATTTTACGTTGCAGTTCAATGATGAACATACGAGAAGATTTAGAAGGTCCTGCTTTGGGCACTTGATGGACCTAGATAAAATTCAATTTAGTGGTCAAATGGTGCATGGTCTGGCCCTTCGCGGTGTCGCTGGACTTAGTGTGAAGGACATGCAAGGCCTTAGTTATGCAATAGGGTCTAAAGTGGTTGCATCACATCCTGACACTCAGAAGTGGATGAGATACTAGACTCTCCTTGGGTTGACACGTGTCCCCTTTCAAAAAATATTTAATAAAATTTTGTTGTAAATTTGTTTAAAATATTAAAATAAATGGGAAAATACAAAAAAAAAATATATATGTATGTATTTTTCAGCACCAATACTTCGTACCTGAAGTCAAAAAAGTGGTTTACAATTGTTTTAAAATTAAAATTTGGGGATCATCTCTAAATGTGAATGATGCAAATGAGAACATAACTACACTTCGTAAACCCTAAGTTATTGTTTGTTTGATCACATAAGGACGGGATCAAAATTCGAACACAATGGAGAGATTTGAAGTACGTGATAGAAGGAAATGTCATACCGATCGCGACTTTATTTTTTGGGAATTTTTTGAATTATAATTGATTTTTAAATTAATTTTGAAGTAAAAAGAAATAGTTAATGAAGCATCGAAAACAAAGGGCAACCAAAATATTATATAATAGCAAACCTAGAGAATTTTGTTTGGGTTTGTCTGAATGAGTGAGTTTGAAAAGCGCGCCAACAAAATATTATTTATTCTCCAAATATCCCAAGTTCCCAACCTCCAAAATATTATATAATAGCAAACTCAGAGAATATTATTTGGGTTTGTCTGAATGAGTGAGTTTAAAGAGCGCACCAACATAATATTATTTATTCTCCAAATATCCTAACCTCCTAGGATAACACAAAATCATTTATATAATATGAAAAATAGATGGTCCAGCCGAGCATTAAATGTCATACTTATATTTCGGTTTTGTAGTTGTTTTCATACTACAAAACCCTTATCTTGCATTCATGCATGTGTCCTTGGTTCATGAAAAAACAAGTTGCATTCATGCATGTGTCTATTGTTAACAAAACCGGGTTAGGAATTGGGTATAGGGTGTAGGATGAGGAGTATTTTTTAAGTCCAAATTGCATATCCCATACATTCAATGTGCTTTGCAAAAGGGAAAAATACCAGCCGCACATCTTGACTTCACACTAAGGAGGGACTTCACATTGGGATATATAAACATTAAATAAAATCTACTATAAACCTGCTAAAGCTATTGAAGGGGATTGAGTGGATGAAGTACTTTATAATTGATAAATCTCCAACATATCCAAATCTGTCAACATTAATAAGAAGTTAATTTTGGCGGGAAAAATCCCAAGACTTATAATGTCTTCACCTATCAAAATTCTCCCCATTCAAAACATTCTTATAAACACTCCACCACAAAAAAAAAAAAAAAATCCAAATTCGTTGTCACAGAGGAGGAATAAAGCTGCAGATGACGTTGAGGATGCAAGTGGTATGGAACAACCTAGATATGAGGCGCTGATCCTGGCAATTGGTGTTGCCAGAAGTTCTGTAATTAATGATCAGCTTGGTTAGCAAGCCTTTCTCCTCTTGTATAAATTATGTTGCAAGTAATACAAAGGACATATAATTGAAACCAAAAACCTTTCTTCTGATACTCTGTTTAGCAAATTTTAACAGAAATTTAAAAAACAAAGCGAGATGAGCTAGCAACATAACACAAGTAATGAAACGATGAGTTCGAATAAAATTAAACAAGAAAATGATTTTAATGTCTGAAAGTGGTTGCTAACCTCCGATGTCGAGCATCAACAACAAAAACCATTTAAAATAACCTCTTAATGGAAATCCTCTTCTCAAAAAAAAAAAAGTTATCTTAATAAACTGCATTCACTTTTCCAGAGGTATGGCCGATCTTTTCACTTCATTTTTAAAAAATAAACATATCATCAATTTCATCCCCAAGAGTCATCCAATAGCCAAGATTCTCATGCCTACATAATACACAGAAGCCATTGGAAATTTATCAAAACCGTGAACTAGATACAATGAACCAACAACAATATACCCATTTTTTCAGAAAAAATACAAAAAAATTAATCAAGAAACATTTAAAGAAAAAACAAATTGGCATTTAGGAATTGATACAAACCATGAGCGAGAGGGTTACTGGAACGAAGAGGGAGAAAGTAGACAAACCAACCTAGATTCTGCAAAAATAAAAATAAAACTTGAAACCCAAATACCAAATAAGTGATTGAATTCTAGAAAATGGATACTTACAAAGCAATCATACTTCTTCTTGGAGACCATGTAGAGAGAGAGAGAGAGAGAGAGAGAGAGAGAGAGAGAGAGAGAGAGAGAGAGAGAGAGAGAGAGAGAGAGAGAGAGAGTGAGTGAGTGAGTGAGTGAGTGAGTGAGTGATAGATGAGGAGAGGGAGAGGAGAGACCGGGTGTGAGAATTTTAAGGTTTGGGGTTGGAAAAGATATAAGGAGAGAGGAGGAGGGAAGTGGTTTCATTTTGGGGCTGAAAAGAGAAAAGAAGTGTGAATATTTTTAGGATGAAGGGAACAAGAGCGCGAAATTAGAATTTCGCCCAAAAAAAAGAGCGCCAAAAAAAAAGGGAGGAGAAATTAATGTCTATGACGCACATGCCATGTCATAGAAATTAATGTCCAAGACTCTGCCACGTGTCAATCTATTATATTTCATATTATTTGTCTACAATTTAATTTCTAAAATTCATAATAAATAAATTAAAATAAAAAAAAATACACGGAAAATTCCTATGAACATCTTGTGATATTCTCTTCTCCTTAAAGCTCCAAAATGCTAATTCTAAATTATAAAAATACAAATTAATAATAACAACTCAACTTTGTTCATAGATATAAATCAAAACATTCTATCACATACACTCTTGTTTCTTTGATCAAATGATTCTCATTAATTTAAATATATGAAATCATAATTTTAGATCTCCATAATCGAATACTGTGTCATAAGAAATTTGTTTTTATTTTTAGTATATTTTTCTGATTTTTATATAATTTTTTAAAGAATTGTTTAAGATAAAAACACAATAAATTACAAAAACATGACACGTGTTACCATCTTATAAGGCCACACATGAGAAATACTCACAAGGTGCTCTAAAATTCGTAATAAAAAATTACAAATCGTAAAAATACATCGAAAATTCATATATTCTCTTCTCCTTAAAGCTCCAAAATTCTAATTTTGAATTATAAAAATACAAGCACAATGATATAAACTCAACTTTGTTCATAGACAAATCAAAACATTTTAATATGTAGAATCATAATTTTAGATCTCCATAATTAAATGCTACATCATAAGGAGTTTGTAACATATTTTAGTGTATTTTTCTCATTTGCATTTAATTTCTTATGAATTTGTTAAAGATAAAAACAATAAATAACAAGAAAATGACATGTGTCGCTATTGATAGGGCCACATTTCTGAAAACGTTAATGAAGTGGCTTTAAGAAGCTGACACGTGTCAATCTTAGACTATTTCATTTTATTTTTAAATGATTTAACTTCTGAAATTCACAATAAATAACTTAAAAATTAGAAACGTACAACAAACATTCATATGAACTCCTTGTGACATTCTCTTTCACCGCAAAGCTCTAAAATTTTAATTTTGAATTATAAAAATATAAAGCAATAACAAAATCTCATCTTTTTTATGAATATTTTATTATTGTATTAATACAAATGATACACACGTTTGGAGACAACATTCATACTTTGGTGATATTTTTTATTTGATGTACCATAGGTAATTAAGTATCAATTTTTTTTCTAAGGATGAAGTAGCTCGTCAGAAATATACAAGCAATTCCACGACGCCAAAATGCCCTAGGAAGATAACAACTACTTCCGACAAAGAAAATAGTTCCTTAGAAATATACAAACAATTTTGACAATGCCAAAATGCCCTCGGAAATAGGCAATTACTTCCGACAAATATCTATGTTATCTATTTTTATTTAACGGATAAATCAATATCTATGTTATCTTTTTTTTTTCTTCCAGAATTAACAAATATCATGAAAAAAAAGTATCCACTTTGTTTTTTTAAATTATAAAAATGTAATTTTATGACGTGTATTTTCATAAAATAAAATAAAATAGAATTATTTAATAATTAAACAACTTTTGAGGTTGCTATTTGTTGTTGAATGATAAGGGATTACTACACAATTGAATTATGTAATTTGGTCAATTTGATATTCCAAACAAAATTATACTATACTATGTGAAACTGATATCTATATAAAAAACAAACTATATTATGTGAAATTGATATCAATATATAAAGTAATGTTCTATTTCCATGTTGTGACCTTATTTTTGGATTGTCCATGTTACAATTTCTCAACATATATACTAAATTTCTTATCAAGTACATACTATATTTCTAAAGTTGTATGATGTATTCTTAATAATTTATCAAAGTCAAGTTTCCTTATATACTAAGATTGAGATCATTACTCTTCCACACTACAACTCTTCCTCCAATTATTAATTCAAATTTCCTAAACTCAAATTTGGACTTTCATACTTCATAGTCAAATATAATATCGCAAGGAGTTTGTATAAATTTTCGGTGTATTTCCTGATTTTGTGAACTTTTTGTGAATTTTTAAAGATAAATATAAACAAAATGATACACTTGATGACACGTGACTACCGCGATAATGACACTGGTATGAAGCACTAACGATGCACCATTCAGGTGCTGCCACGTGATATTATCTTCCATTTATTACTATTTTTTAATGTTTTAACTTCAAAAATCATAACAAATTCATCAAAAAAAACGAAAACATACGCCATAATATAAGCTTAAGATCATTACTCTTCCTCCAATTTTTACTTCAAATTTGTACAAAAATATTTTAGTTTCCGCTTTTACCCAAGAATAACACAACATTAATTATTCATATTTACTCATCTCTCTTCCCGATTACTCTCTCCATCTTTTTTTCACGTTGTCTTTCTCTTCCCTCCAATCATCTTCTCTTCTCCAATTCCATAGTTTGACTGTCTATGGACCTCCATCACAGAAAACGGAAACAACGAGAGGAGATGAGACTTTTATCAATCAGAATTTCAATGGAATTCAGGAGACTTCATAGGTAAGGAAAATATTCTGTGCACACAAAACTTCTTTCAATAGAAGAAAAAACAAGTGATTTTCTGCAACAACAAAATAATCCAAGAAAATCTTCTTTTCTTATTCCTAAAACGTCAAAGGAAGACCCAAAAAAGGAGTGAACCCTAAGATGAAAAAAAAAAAAAAACAACTCCATACAAAAAATGAAGTCAGAGAAAACAAAGGGCAAATCAAAACCAAGAGAATCAATCATCATAACATTCAACCCGGAACGAAAAATTCTCAAAGACAATAATATTCTTTCAGAAGACATCCGTCCTTGGGGTTTCGAATTTTGGGATTTGGTCTTTGGGTTTAGATTTGGAATAAGAATGGGTGGGGGGGGGGGGGGGGGAGGAGAGAGGGAGGATGGTGGTGGGATGAGCTGGGGTTGGTGGCTGCCATAAATCGTCGAATAAAGAGGGAATGGGATGGGGAGGGACTTGCAAAGAGGTAGACGTACAATAAGTAGCCCAACTCAGGTAGAGTTATTTCAGGCACCAATGGGTAAATGGACTTCATCGTATGTTGTCATTTCATGGTTGTGTTCCTCCTTGAAGGCTACCACGATGTACTTATTCTTCAAAGATGGCAACAAAACAGCAAGTTTAGCCAAGCAACAAGTTCGAACTCATCCTCACCTTCTTTTCTTACCACTAATATTGGTTGTCCTTTGTTTACAACATACAAATTATTTCCTTACTATCTCCCCTGTCACACTTGACATTTTGGTTGTAGAAAAACTCGAGACAAATCCTCCTTTTAGTGCATAGAATTATATGTCTTCAATCGCATCCTCAAGGGAATCAAATTCAAGTCCTAGTTTTGGTTTGAACTCAACACTAACTTCGGTGTTACCTTTGCTCAAGAACTCCATTTCACAATTCTTGCAATTTAACCCTGAAAATCATATCACCATCATAATAATATTGCCACATGCGTTTAAAGAGCATTCAAATTTATATTAACCACAATACTATATGCAAAATATAAACACAAAAATATCAAATTTTCAACAAATATCAAATAGACTATCAAACATTTCCTCCAGGATACTCAAATTAACAAATACCTGGATATGCCTTACCTCCTAAGTGATTTTGGTCTTCAAATTTTTAACAAATATCAAATAGACTGTCAAACATTAGTAAATAATGAAGTCTGAAATGAAATAAGCTATGACGCATTAGTGAATACACGTGTTCCACCTACGAAGCCTTTTGGAGCCTCTAGTGAAACCTTAAAAATAGCATAAATTATGCCCATATATTTGGTCAAAACATTTCCTCCAGGATACTGACAAAATACAGGATATCAGTTACCTCCTAAGTGATTTTGATCCTCAAATTTTCCACAAATATCAAATAGCTATGCAACATTAGTAATAATGTAGTCCTAAACGTAAATACCATGAACCCATTAGTGAATATAAATGCTACACCACGGGGCCGTTCTGAGTTTCTAGTGAAACCTTAAACAACCTACATCTCCAATGATAGTGTAAATTATGCCCATTTACTTGGTCAAACATTTCCTCAAAGTATATTGAAATTAACAAATAAGGGAATTTAGTTACCTCCTAAGTGATTTTGATCTTCAAATTTTCTACAAATATCAAACCGACTATCAAACATTAGTAAATAATGGAGTCTAAAATGAAACAGGCTATGAACCATTTGGAGTCGCTAGGCAAACATTAAACAACCTACTCCGGTTCAATCCAAATCATGCCTATACACTAAGTAATAAATTTCCTCCAGTGGAATTCACAAATACACGTTATTGCTTACCTTTGGAAACTATTTTGAGCTTCAAAAATTCCAAACAAATATGATTATGTCATTTAGGAGAGCACATCTACCCCAAAAAAAGCTAAACCTTCCTCTCCTCAACAATTCCAACTAACGCCAATTTCCAATTTGCTCCAACACTTTTAATCGATAACCTATGCCAGGTTCGAACCTCAAGTATCGAATTCCACGAGCTTCGAACGTGTCTACGACTTAACAAGTGTCACGCCCACCAGTTTTGGGTAACCACAGTGATCCTGAAGGCTTTCCGAATGCAAGGAACACAATCATCAAACCAGAAAAATGAAAACAAAAGAAGAAAACAGAAAAATAATTAACAGCGCTACAGTGCTCTCCAGGATAATAGCTTGCTCTGTAGGCTTCCAATGACCAAACCTAGAAAATGAACACTCTTTTGGGAGGGGTAGATGTGTCTACTGGCTTTCCAGAAATAGATTATCAAACCAGAAAAAGAAGAAAACCATGTTCTTTTGAGTAGAGTGACGAAGAGAGACACAACAGAGAGACAAAGTTCTTTGGGAGGGAGATATTGTGGTCTTCAAAGAGCACAATACATCCGTTCTGGAGGGAGCAGGGGCGCGTTCGAGTGGAAGTTCAGCATGTTGAGTGACAATTGCTTTTGATAGCCGTTATTCTATTGAGACAGTGTTGAGAAGAAGTTTGCAAAAAGAGTTCCCACGAGAAGATAGCCCATCACGGGAAACGCATCCGACCCTATATTGAAAATTCGGATCGCATGTAAAGCCGTAGCCCTTTCTTTTCTTCCAAGCCGCTACGGCTTCTTCCTGTAGAGAGGAGGTTTAGCCGTAGCCTCCACTACGTCCCAAAGGTCTTGAGCCAGCAAGTAATTTTTAACCAACGCACTCCAATGCTCATTGGCGGACCCAATGATACGAATGGGCACTTGCCCACACTTACAAAAAAGTTGGAGCTGGATAATCCCACCCAAACTCATATTTTTTAATTTTTTTTAGGTCTTTCTTAGGTGGAGCCCCCACATGGCCTTTCCAATACATACACTTTAAATTTGAAGTTTATATTAAAAAAGAAAAACCCTACTGCCAAAGTAAGAAGAATAGAGACTCACCAAGGACACTCATTCTTGGTAATTTTGGAGAACTTAGCCACCAAGTTCACTTTAAACCCAAATATTTTTGTTTGACTATATATCGGTTGGATTTTTTTTTAAGCCCCCAAATAATAAATGGGAAGTTTGGTCCCGCCACTAAAATGCTCATAGTTATCTTTGCAAAGACCTTCAACGATCAATTTGCACCCTGGGAGCCAGTGCTTTCACCATTCTTAGTCCTGCCGCTTGTTATTTTTTTTTCTTTTGTAATTTTTCAAAAGAACATTCGCATAATTGGGGGTCTAGCTAATCTTAATAATAAATTTCTGACATTTCTTCTGTTTCTTATCCTTATCCTCTCCCTTGTCTTAGCCGGCAAAAGTTGTTTTTTTTCTCATATCTCTGGCAGTAGTTGGCTATGCGATAAGGGGACAGCCAACCAGGGCATCGGTGTGTTATGACTATAAGTCTCCCTCCCTTTTCAAACAAAAAATAATTGGGTACACACTTGGATTTAGGGGAAGCAAAATAGTGCGATATTTAAATTGTAAGAGCACTTCCGCTTATTGACCATGACAAAGGGCAGGGAGTGGCAAGGGCGTCACCTTTATTCATGAGAGTGGCTCTGCAAAAAGCAAGGGTGTGTTTCCACCCATTGCCAATGGAAAGGCAAATATGTCTCACTTTTAGTTTTTTATTTTATTTTTTTACCTAAACAATTAATTAGAGAATATTTTCGATGCCACATGTCATTTTTTATTATATATAATTATCACTCTTATTTCTAATAATTTCCGGTAAAAATTTTCATATTAAATTTTTGGATAAGGATTTCGGTTGCCACGTGTCCATATTTATTATAAAAATTCACATCTCAAATTTCAGAAAAAATTTTTGTATAAGATTTTTCGGTCGTCACATGTCCACATTCATTATAAAATTCACATCTCACTCATCATACAATTGAATATCTCATGGTCCTCATAGTCTGTACACAATCGAGTATAAGGATGACTCAATCATTGGCGGAAGGGCGTATTCCACCAAATCACGACGTGGTGGAGTATTTTCCTTCAGAGGACGTTAATAGTGCCATTATTTCCAACACGGAAGACACCAGGGAACCGACTTGCAGGCATTGTTCACTTGAGGGGGCCACGTGTAACGGTTTTCCTTGTTTCTGTTTTGCCTTGAATAATCTATTTAAAAATTGAATTGGAAATACAAGAAAATATAAAAAAGAATGACATTAAATGCAGAAAACGGCAATTACTTTTTTCCACCCCGCCAACACTTTTTGACTTCTTCAATCATTTGTCCACGACTCTTCCTTCCAATGAAGATGCCATAAGATGGTGAATAAAAAGGAAAATTGAAAAGTGAAAGAAAATTTTGTGTACAAAGTGAAAAATAATAGAAGGAGAAGAAAAAATGTTTGAGGATTTGGTGTTGGAAGTGAACAACATTGGTAGGGATTCATAGGGGAAAAAAAATTACATAATTTTTTGGAATTTTTTTTAAAAAATTTGGATTTTTTTAGATTTTTCAAGCCAATAAAAAAAAAGGACAGTCGTTGGATTTGATGAAAAAACCATTGGAGCCGATGGAACGCGCCACGTGGCATGTTACCGTTGGCGAAAGCAAGGCTGACGACAACTTGGCGTTAGCGCACATAATTTCAAATTTTTTTTAACGTTGATGCATGTAATGCTAACCCAGGAACCCGAGGGTTGGTGTTTTGCCCGGGCTAAGCCCGGTCACATGGACCCGCAGCTTGGCCAGCTGAAGCGCCGCGCGTGCCTTGGCCCGTCCCCACCCTGGCCGTAGGAACGGATGGAATCGCTCTAAGGCCTTCTAATCACTTTGGTCCTGAAAACCAAATTTCCCCCTTCAAAGGTAACGATTTGGGGTTTGCTTGGATTCAAATTGTTTTTCCCCAACCCTCCAAACTCAAGTTTGAAGTCCACGACTTCATTAAATTGTTTAAGAATGATTCAAAGTGTAATTTTTTTTTTCATGGATAACTTTTCTTCAATTAATCTTTTGAAATAACTTCATAATTTACTTTTTTTTGAGATATTTAATTTTATACTCATTCTTAGCACTAGTGATATAGATAAAACCTACACCGTTTAATTTGTATAACAAACCAAAAAAACCCAAAATGACAACTTGCCTTATTTAATTTAATTTTCATTATCAAAGTAACTTCGATGCCAAGATTGTTTTGGGTTTTTCTTATGAGGTTTTGGAGTTGAGCTTGTTTGTAGAAATTGATGGCAGTTTAGAAATTTATAGGAATTTTTAACCTCTTTATTATGTTGTAAATGAGTTTTGGGTGTGTTTTTAAGTCTATTTCATGTATTATAATTTGGGCCCCTATGTTGAGTATAAGTGATCTCCTTTAACTTTTTTGAAACAATTTGACCTAATTTTTTTTTAATTCCACAACAGCAATTTTATCCAAGAAAAAACACACAACATTTGCCCAAATTTATCTAACAATGTCCATGTAATGTTCTTATTAGGGCTGCTCTCAGACTTTAGTGTTTATAATTCGGTCTCATACCGTATCATACCATACCAATAACACCATACCGAACTTCCCATCGAATTAAAACCAGTCACCGTACCGTACCACACTTGTATGACACGGGTGCGGTATCAAATATCAGCCACCGTATGCCATCGCACCGTATTCAGAACAGAACCCTAAAACAAATAATACACGCAAAACTTTTTTCACTTCTCAACACTTCCGATTCTCTCCACTCAGAACCTAGGTCTCAACCTCTCCTCCCACTCCCAGCCCCAGCTCTCCTCTTTTCTCTCAAACTCTCTACTTTCTTAACCGCCCCCCATTCATCGAACCAGGCCAAACCCTCGGATCTCTGTCCTCTTCCTCACTCTCACTTTACGATCTCTCGTCCCTCACTCATCTCACTCTTCAATTCTATTCATCTTCCTACTCCCGTCCCCTTTTTCATTCTCCCTCCCCGTCCTCTCTCCACTTCAATCTCCCCTCTCTCTCTCGACTCGATCTCCGTCTCTCTCTCTCTCTCTATCTCTCCGTCTCATTTCTCGATCTTTCTCTCTGCCTTTGTAGCCCCAAATTGATGACCCTGTTGTCTGCACCCGTTCAAGCCCCAAATCGACGACGCTGCTTCAATCACTCCCCCACTGGAATCTCAAGCCCCAAACGAAGACTCAAACTCGAATGGTAAGTTTACGTTCAACAAATTCCCGGCTTGAATGAAACTTTTGATAATAAGCTTTTGATTTACATTGATGAATTGATGAATTGATGAATTGATGAATTGATGAATTGATGAATCTGAATGTTGGAATTGATGAATTGTTGCTGAGTTTATGAATGATGAATTGGCATATTTATGAATTGTGCTGAATAGATGCCCAACCTGAGATATATTTGTTCATTTATGTATGCCCAGCCCTAGTATATGTATGTTGGGTTCGGATTATATTTATGAATTGTTGCTGAATTGATGAATTAGGACAATATCTACATTTATTTTGATGAAATTGTTGCTTAATTGATGAAATTGTTGCTGAATTGACTAATTGTTGCTGAATTGATGAAATGTTGCTGAATTTATTAAATATGTTGGAAAGAATGCATGTGAAGAGGTTTAAACTATTGGGAGTTTATTTTGATTTGTTAATTCTTGTCATATAATCTCAATCAAGCAAGCATAAGGAGATTGTCCTTATATAAATATTATAAAAATAATATTCCCTTCACTAATTCAATTTTTCCAAATACTATTCATACAATACAATAGCAAACTTCAAGCATATATTCCATATTTGAAGGAGGTACATAAGGTAGTGCTAATAGCACTCAAACTAACCTAAACCACAACCCAATCCACATTTCATAAACCATTTCCAACAACCCTATGTACATCAACATATTCCAAGACAAATAACCCATACTAAAAATAGCAAATTTTATTCAAAATAATAACTTCCCTCAAATATACGAAAATAAATCCAATACTCTTCTAATTATTATATTTCCACTTCAAAACATATAATAACTCAAAGTCAAAGGATTCAATATGCATATTTTTCTATCCTTGAAAATAATGAAAACTGAAAAGTCCATTTATTTCCTTAATAATTATAGCCGAAGCCAAGGCTCACTTTCACAACCCACCAAATCAAGTATCCCATCCTCATCTATTCCATAATTTCAATTATCAAAATAATATCTAAAAATTCCATAATAATATGATAAATAAGCTCATACTCCCAATAATCAAATAATTCTCAAAGAACGGTCAAGAATCGTTCACATGGTCATGCTAGTACTTCACGGAAGGGTGGAACTACCTCAGGCTTCTGATTGCCAATTTTGGGTCAAAATGTCGGAACTTGGTCATTCGGGCCGCGAGGCCCATGACCTTCAATTTCCGATTCCAAAAGTTCCTACGCGGTTCAAATAAGGTTCACTAAACATGTTTGGGAGTTTGGTATGCAATCGAAATCGAATTGCTATCGATTGAGATCACACAATCGGATGGTTATCGTTTAACGGGAATTCTAAGTTATTGAATCGGAACATTTGGGAATCGATCCACAATCCCAAATTCCTACAGGTGGACTCCTAGGGATGTTTATATCAACATACATCTGAGAAGTCGATTCACGATTGTCGACATATTCAACTCGCAGACCCTACAGCTGCTATATTGTATTCACGATCCAAACGAATTAATGAAATTCGATATCGAGCATACGTGCCTCGGGATTCAACATGGGGATCATTTTAGAAGTAATAGGACCCCAAAATAATGCCCACACGCCGCCACATGTGCGAGACCCTCGCGGGTGTCAAAAGTGATTCAGGCGATCGGAAAAATCTCAAACCACCGGTCAAGACTTATACCTATACCACCAGGACATTGAGTTGAGCAACTTTTGTTCTTGAACCAACCCAAAAAGTCGACGAAAGTGACCGTAATCGGAGCCCTCAAACCAGCCAAAATTTCCATCTCTTGAAATCATTTCAAAATGCAGAAATTTCTCCTAATCACCCGCAAACTAGGAGGTAGACAATTTATACAAGAGAGGATGAGAAAACATACCAAATTCGAAGAAAATGGTAGCTCCCTAAGTGTCTGAACGAAGTCTTCTGAATTTTCTCACGAAATCGGCTAGTCTCCAAAATCCAAGCTCTGGCCGTCCACCCCGTGGTGGCCGGGGATGGGTGGAATGGGGAGAAGGAGGGTGGCCCCGCCCCTTTGGGTCCGCCTTATGGATCCAAGGCGGCCGTGGCTACAGTGGTGGGCGTTCCGAGAAAATGAAGGGGAGAGGGCTATTCCGAGCGAGCTTGAGAGAGAGAGAGAGAGAGAGAGAGAGAGAGAGGAAAAAATCAGATTTATTAAAACCAATTTCAAGAAATAACGTGATGCCACTGAGTGTATATTGATTGTACTCTTCTTTGTGAAAATTCCACTCCAGCCCATTATGTGTCTAATACTCACTCAGAATCACTCACGCACGGTACTGAGCCATTTCCCCCAAAATCCTTCTAATATTAAAAAGTGACCAATGGACCCCTACCCTTGGGGCAAATTTGTAATTTCATATTTTATGAAATTAATTAAATTCATGAATAATTATATTTTCGGTTGGGATGTTACATTTATCGCCCTTGATGGACAAAAGGTGCAACCTCAACTCACAAAGCTCATGCTCAAGGTCGTCACGAAGACCACATCAAGTCGGGAACTTTATGCTCAAGTTGGCAAGGACCAACCTCACCCCGCCAACCTCATGCTTAGGTCGGGATTAAACCCACCTCACCTCGCCAAGTCATGCTCAGGTCTGCAAACAACCCGACTTCGCCAAGCTCATGTCTTAGCTCTGGACTGGAACCAACATCAAATCACTCAAGCTCATGCCCAAGTTGGCAAAGGACCAACTTCCAACGCTCAGCTTTGGCAAAAGTCCTTGTCTCTGAGCCTAAGCCCAGGTCCCCAAGAACGACTCTAACATTCTTCAGCTTAGGCTTAGATGAGAAAATGAACCCAAATTGCCAAGCTTAGCCGTGTCGGTGGAGACCCAACCTCACGGCATGCCGAGCTTAGCCTCAAATTCGCGAAAGATTATTCTTTAAGAATTCTCCAACCTCAATTGAGCTTCCTTCACCAATGCCATCACTAGACACCTTGCCCCCATACCATTAGTCATTTACACATCTAGTTATATCTCTCCCTTGTATTTAGAATTATTATTTTCTTCCGCAACTGCCCAGTCCTTTTGCCACACTTGTTTTTTTTTTACTGGAGATTTGGGGACTCTTCATGGTGCTGATCTATGAGTTACTACAAAATTTATGATACTATTTAATATTGCCAGCTCGGCCAAATTATTAAAATGTAACTTCTTTACATAGAAGTCTCTGTTTGGGACTGGGGGCCTGATGTTTGTGAGGTAAATACATCTAGGCCTCAAGCTCGGCTAAGAAAATTTAACGAACAAAGTTGAGTTCAGGCCCATATGGTTAAGGATGAGCGAGTTGAGTCCAGAACCTTGGCATAAACCCTAAAACTACATCTCTGGACCAAGAACAATTAATGACATTAAAACCAACAACTCATTCACTCAAAAATAACATTAGAAGGCTTGGAGGAAGGGAGGGGATGTTGAAAATGCAAACTCAGCTAATTTCTGATTAAGTCATTAAGCTAATATGTTTAGTTGAGTGACTTGAGCTAATATGCCAAGTGTAAGGTGTAGAGCTCTAGCCATTTCCCACCCGCTTCAGCCTTTGTGCTGCCATGTGTCATATCCACATTGCTCGATGTATTTGAATTGGTTGAGCTTGAATGTAATTAGAATATACAAAAATACAAAAGGGGTGATCCCTGCAATGCACAGTAGATTGCATCTGAGAATATTTCCAAATTAAGATTTTCTTCTTAGCTCTCTCACTCTCTTCCCTCCCTTTGAGCTCTCTTGCTAATCCAAATCTCCGAACATGGTATCAAGAGCGAGGTTGGATCTGAGATAGTGCAAGTCAACACCGTGTGTGCCAGCTCTAAAAATCGAATCGAGAAATTTCCGACCTGACCTCATCGATTCGGTCTCAAATGGCTGGGTCAAGCTGTGGGGATCTTTGGGCTCTCAATATTCAATGGTGATAACTTTGAATTCGGAAAGATTTTGGATGAGGACCATTTTCAAATCAATTGAGCTCTGGGATTTAAGTGGAAAATCCTAATCCTCACTTCGAAGAAAGGGAGAGACTCAGGTAGAAAAAGGGTCATCCACATTTCGAAGAAAGAAGCTCGGGTATTTAAGGATGCTAAAGCTCTTGGTATCATCCAAGGAGCTGTCTCCAATGATATATTTCCCAGAAGGTCGCATCAAGAAACCTCGAAGGGGAGCTTGGATATCTTACACCAAGAGTTCCATGGTGACAAACAGTGTCCATCTATCAAACTTCAAAGGTCTCAGACGTGATTTTGAGTACACAAGGATGAGGGATGATTAGACCTTGTCATGTATGACTCGTTTACTGAGTTGGTAAATCAATAATGAAAAGGCTTGTAAAAACTCATCCAAAGGGCGTTTGGTTCCAGCAAAATTGCCTCAGAAAGCCGACTCAAGGTGTCTCCCAATCGAGTCTGACGCTGACCCAACAAACTAAAGGATATTGAGGCCATTGAGGTAGGAGGTGATTGCTGCCTTGAGAGTATTTGCTTAGTTGCGCCAAGTTAGGCATGCTTGAGACACTACTCGAGAAGCCTTTGAAGGAAGACACCTGAGTGTAACTCAGAAGGAGCACAATTCGTAACTCTGCGTGGTGACTTTAAGCCAAGAAGAATTGGAGAGTCGAAGGGTAAAATGGGATCTGGAAAAAATCTCAAAACTCGTCGAGTCAAGGTGACAAAACCTGAACAGGCCAAAGAAAAGTGTAAACACTCGTCTGATAAACTACACCATGGTGAGTGTTGGTTTAAAAGGGAAGCAAAGGTGTCATGGCTGAATCCCCTTGGACATTTATTTAAGGACTTGGAATTCAAACAAAGGCAGGAAGCTTGCTAACATTGCAAAATTGGGAAATAGACCTGCTACTGATGTTCTTTAATGCTGCCATGTGGCCACTATTAGTAGAAAAAAGAATGTTTGGTATATTGACAGAGCTGCAGTGTAGCAACCTAATCACACTTGATGAGTCTTGACTTGTTGATATTGATAGAAATGTGAGGTGTAGAGTCAAATGGGTACTGGGTGATTTAGTACAATCAACAGGATACAAAAACTATCCGGCAATTGAGGTGCAAGGTGTTACTGGATATATCAAAGAGGTAATGATTGTGCCTGGATTTGGATGAAAACCTCTCGAGTGCTGGTAGAATGGTCAAGAACATGGGCATTGGTTAGTGTTTGGTGACAATATGGTTGATATTTATGAAGGTAAACAGATAATAAAGAATCCATTGCAAGAGTGCTAAAAATGAAGGAGCTTCTATGCTTTCCCCTTAGACCTTCAATATATCAATCCTGTCATGGCCAATGAGGTAACTCTGGTAACAATTCATTTCTGTTATGGCAGATTGGATATGGACATCTGAGCTCACCTTAGTTTGGATGCTCCTGTAGGAGTAGAAGGATATGGCGGTAGGGTTTTGCTGAAATTGCAAGAAGTTGAGAAAGTTTGTTTTGGCTTGCGCTATAGGCAAGAGTCATAATAAGTTTCTTCATCAAAGAAAAGGTTTTCGGAGATCTTCATACCTTTAGAACGAATTTCATTCTTACATCTTGCGGTCCAACGAAGAACGTTGTGACTCTGGTGGAACAAGGCTCTCCACTTTTATTGACGACCACACTAGAATGTGTTGATATTTGCAGGATAAACTCAAGCACTGAACATTTTCAGAAAGTTCAAGTCATGGTTGAACTTGGATGTGGTTACCAATTTTAAAAATCTTGAAGAAGTGACAGTAGCAGGAGAGTACACATCTCAGGATTCAAGTTTTGTGAAGAGATGG